>MU737055.1:192448-267726 GCA_026770625.1 Nicotiana glauca | reverse complement strand
GAGGTCGAGGACGTGCACTTATTACAGCCAGAGTGCCTGCGCAAGCTACCACCGAGGCACCACCAGCAGATCCAGCCAGAGCCCAGGCACCTAGCACGCCTACTACTGCCAATACTACTCCAGCACTCCAGGAGACTTTGGCTCAGTTCATGAGTATGTACACCATCTTGGCTAAGGCGGGGTTGCTTCCCATTGCCGCCCGCACTCTTAAGCAGCGAGTGCAGGTTGAGTAGGTTCCCGAGATTATTCTCGCACTGCCTATAGTGCTAGTTCAACCCGAGGATGGGTCAATTGCTTTAAAGGACGAGCAGCGGAGATTTGAGATGATCAAGAAGTATGATCTTCCAGTGTTCAGTGGATTAGCATCAGACGATGCCTTGGGAATTTTAGAGGATTGCCATTGTATTCTTCGAACTATAGGCATAGTAGAGTCCAGCGGGGTTTCCTTTACTGCTTTTCAACTTCGGGTAGCCGCCTATGATTGGTGGCGCACTTATGAGATAGACAGGAAACTCGAGGCTGCTTCACTGACTTGAACCCTGTTCTCGGATATGTTTATGAGAGAGTTTGTCCTCCAAACTCTCAAGGATGCATGGCGCGCAGAGTTTGAGTATTTGTGCCAGTATGTTATGACCGTTTCGGAGTATGCTATCCGTTATACCCGGTGGGCTAGGCATGCACCGGCCTTGGTTGCTACAGTCCGTGAGAGAGTTCACATGTTCATTGAGGGTCTTATCCTACCCATCATATCTAGCATAGCTCGAGAGTTGTAGATGGACATTCCTTACTAGCAAGTAGTGAGCATTAATAGTAGGATCGACGGTATGCTCGCCAGCGAGCGAGCTGTGGAGAGGGAGGGCAAGAGGTCTCGATAGTCGTGCCAATACTCTGGTGCCCGTACCCCAGAAAAAGGTCGTCAAGGTAGGGGTTATGTGGGTCGCCCCGTTCATTCAGCTCTTCTAGCAGCCAACAGTGCTCCAACTCTGCCTATACATCAGGAGCCTTACTATGCACCTCCAGTTTCTAGCACGCCTCCTATGTGGGGTGCTTTCAGAGGCCAGTCCACCAGTTTTGGCCCGAGCCAGTCACATCCACCGCACCCTCCTAGAGCTTGTTTTGAGTATGGTGACACCTGCCATGTGGTGAGGGATTGCCCCACACTTAGGAGGAGTGCACCCCCACATACTTCCCAGCCACAGCATGCCCAACAGAGTTCTTCGGTTATGATCACAGCTCCAGCTGCTACCCCATCAGCCCAGTCAGCTAGGGGTGGAGGTCGGGGCGATAGAGGCCACCATCGAGAGAGGGTCCAGGATAGATATTATGCTATTCCTGCTCGTACCAAGGTTGTTGCCTCCGATTCTGTCATTACAGATATTATACTTGTTTTCCATATAGAGGCATCGGTTCTATTCGTTCTGGGCTCTACTTATTCTTATGTGTCTTCTTACTTTGCTCCACATTTGGGTGTGCCTTGGGATTCTTTGAGTGCCTCCGTTTATGTTTCTAATCCTATAGGGGATTCTCTTATTATGGACCGTGTTTTTCGGTCATGTCTGGTTGCAATTTGTGGTTTTTAGACCAGAGTGGATTTATTATTACTCGGTATGGTTGACTTTGATATTATCTTTGGCATGGATTGGTTATCACCCCATATTGCTATTCTTGATTGTCACACCAAGACCGTGACACTGACTATGCTAGGTATTCTGCGTGTTGAGTGGAGTGGTATTTTAGATCAGACTCCCAATAGAGTTATCTCTTTTCTTAAAACTCAGTGTATGGTTGAGAAGGGGTGTGCTGCGTATATAGCTTATGTGAGAAATGTCAGTGTTGATACACCTTCTGTTGATTCAGTCCCCGTAGTTCAGGATTATCCTGATGTGTTTCCAGTTGATCTTTCGGGCATGTCGCCCGATAGAGACATTAATTTTGGCATTGATTTATTACCGGGAACTCAGCCCATTTCCATTCCTCCATATTGTATGGCTCCTCTTGAGTTGAATAAGTTAAAGGATCAGTTGTAGGAATTGCTTGATAAGGGTTTTATTCGCCATACTATTTCACCGTGGGGTGCTTCTGTCTTGTTTGTGAAGAAAAAGGATGGCTCCATGCGTATGTGTATTGACTATCGCCAGTTGAACAAGGTTATAGTGAAGAACCATTATCCTTTGGCTCGTATTGCGGATATGTTTGACCAGCTTCAGGGCGCACAAGTGTCTTCTAAGATTGACTTGCGCTTAGGTTACCATCAGTTGAAGATTCGAGAGCCAGATATCTCGAAGACTGCCTTCAGGACTCGGTATGGCCATTATGAGTTCCTTGTTATGTCATTTGGGTTGACCAATGCCCAGACAACTTTAATGCATTTGATGCACAGTGTGTTCAGGCCATATCTTGACTCGTTCGTCATTGTTTTCATAGCTGATATTATCGTATACTCTAGGAGTCGGGAAGATCATGAGCAACACCTGAGGACAGTGCTTCAGACCCAAGAGAGAAGAAGTTAGATGCAAAGTTCTCAAAATATGAGTTTTGGTTTGAGTTCGATAGCATTCTTAGGCCATGTGGTTTCGAGTGAGGTCATTCGGGTGGATCCGAGGAAGATAAAGGCCATGCAGAGTTGGCCCGGGCCGTTCTCAGCTACAGAGAGTCGCAGTTTCCTTGGTTTGGTAGGCTACTACCATCATTTTGTGGAGGGATTTTCATCGATTGCGGCCCCTATGACTGATTTACCTAGAAGTGTGCCCCATTTCAGTGGACAGAGGAGTATGAGGAGAGCTTTCAGAAGCTCATGGCAGCTTTGACTACATCACTAATTTTGATGTTGCCTACCGGTTCGAGGTCTTATACTGTCTATTGTGATGCCTCGAGAGTTGGCCTCAGAGTGGTATTGATGCAGGATGGTAGGGTGATTGCCTACGTGTCCAGACAGTTGAGGATACATGAGAAGAATTACCCTGTCCATGACCTTAAGCTAGCTGCTATTGTTCATGCTTTGAAGATCTGGCGTTATTACTTGTACGGTGTGCCTTGTGAGATCTATACTAACCATCGAAGTTTGCAGCACTTGCTTCAGCAAAAGGATCTAACTATGCATCAGAAAAGGTGGTTAGAGTTGCTTAATGATTATGATATTACTATTTTGTATCACCCGGGCAAGGCCAATGTGGTGGCTGATGCCTTGAGTCACCGGGCGGAGAGTTTTGGGAGTTTGGCATATTTACCAGCTTCAGAGAGGCCTATGGCGATAGATGTGCAGGCCTTAGCCATCCAGTTTATGATATTGGATATTTCGAATCCCATTCGAGTTCTAGCTTGTGTGGTTTCCCGGTCCTCCTTATTTGATTGTATTAGGGAGCAGCAGTATGAAGCCCCTCATTTGCTTGTCCTTAAGGACAAGGTTTAGTGTGGAGATGCCAGATATGTGACCATCGGAGATGACGGGTATTGAGGATGTAGGTCCAGATTTGTGTGCCCAATGTTGATGAGCTTCGAGAGTTAATTTTAGGAGAGGCCCATAGTTTGCGGTATTCCATCCAACCGGCTGCTGCGAAGATGTATGAGGACTTGAGGTAGCACTATTGGTGGAGGCGGATGAAGAAAGATATAGTTGGTTATGTGTCTAGATGCCTCAACTGCCAGTAGGTGAACTATAAGCACAAGCGATCGGGTGGGTTTCTTCAGCAGATAGAGATTTTGGAGTGGAAATGGGAGCGCATCACCATGGACTTTGTATCTGGACTCCCACGGACCTTGAAGAAGTTTGATTCCATTTGGGTTATTGTGGATCGGCTGACCAAGTCCGCTCACTTTATTCCTGTGTGTACCACTTATTCACCAGAGCGGTTGGCAGAGATTTATATCCGGGAGATCGTCCATCTGCACGTTATTCTAGTTTCTGTTATTTTAGATAGAGGTACTCATTTTACATCGCAGTTCTGCAGGGCCGTGCAGTAGGAGCTAGGTACTCGGGTGGAGTTGAGTACAACATTTCACCCCCTAACGGACGGACAGTTCGAGCGCACTATTTAGATTCTTGAGGATATGCTCCGTGTGTGTGTGATTGAGTTTGGAGGATCTTGGGATAAGTTCTTGCCATTGGCAGAGTTTGCTTACAACAACAGTTATCAATCAAGCATTCAGATGGCGTCGTATGAGGCTTTATATGGTAGGAGCTGTAGATCTCCAATGGGTTGGTTTGTGCCGAGTGAGGCCAGTCTATTGGGCACAGACTTGGTTCAGGATGCATTGGAGAAGGTCAAGATATTTCAGGATAGATTCCGTACATCCTAGTCTAAACAGAAGATCTACGTGGATAGGAAGGTTCATGATGTTTCATATATGGTTGGTAAGCGGGTTTTGCTTCGGGTTTCCCCAATGAAAGGCGTCATGAGGTTTGGAAAGAAAGGAAAGTTGAGTTCGAGATTTATTGGCCCTTTTGACATATTGAGGTGAGTTGGGGATGCTGCTTATGAGCTCGCCTTACATCACAGTTTGGCCGGGGTTCATCCGATATTTCATGTTTCGATGCTACGGAGATATCATGGTGACCCATCACACGTGTTGGATTTCAGTTCAGTCCAGTTGGACAAGGATCTATCCTATGTTGAGGAGACTGTGGCTTTATTGGACAGGTAGATCAGAAAGTTAAGGTCAAAGAACATTGCTTCAGTAAAGGTTTAGTTGCGGGGTCGGCCGGCCGAGGAGGCGACTGGGAGACCGAGAGGGATATGCGCAGCCAGTACCCTCATCTTTTCACTACTTCACGTATGTTCTATATGCTCCTTCAAGGACGAATGAATGTTTAAGTGTAGGAGGAAGTGACGACCCAGCCGGTCGTCTTAAGAATTAACACCTCAATCCCCTATTAACTGCTTCCTCTAAGTTCATTTCTGCTATTTTGGTTTGCCGAGGCGTTCGGTGTTGCGTTTCAGAGAGTTTAGGGACGGTTAGTGCATAAATGAGAGCTTAAGTGTTGGAAAATGGTTCTTAGTCGGAACAGTGTAAAGATGACCTAGTAATGGAAATCTGATGGTTCAGTTAGCTACGTTAGGTGATTTCGGGGTAGAGAGCGTGTTCGGAATGTGCTTTAGAGGTCCATAGCTAATTTAGGCTTGAAATGACGAAGTTTGAATTTTTGAAGTTTCCGGTCCGATAGTGTGTTTTTGATCCGAGGGTCGGAATGGAATTCTGGAAGTTGCAGTAGCTTCGTCGTGTCATTTGGGACATGTGTGCAAATTTCAGGTCATTTGGACGTGTTTTGGTTAGGTTTTTTATCGAAAGTGTATTTTGATGAAATTTGGAGTTCTTAGGCTTAAATCATTGATTAATTCAAGTTTTCGTTGTTGTGTAAGGTGTTTTAATAATTGGTACAAGTTTCAATACGGTATTAGGTGTTATTGGTTCTTTTGGATGAGGTCCCGGATGGTCGACGGAAGAATTTTGGAAGTTGAGAGATATTAGTTTTTCTGCTTCTGGTATTTTTTTCACTTCTGCGGCTTGGGAACCGCAGAAGCAGAGCCGCAGAAGCGGCTTTGGCATCGCAGAAGCGAGTTTGAGCATATCCCGAATTTCGTAGAGGCGGATTCGCTTCTGCGAGAAAAGGATGGCAGAAGCGGAATCTTGGATCTTTAGTGAATGTCACAGAAGCGACTTATTTTTTGCATAAGCGAGAAGCAGAAGCGGTCCCTTAACTGCAGAAGCATAAACCACTGGACAAAAATAGAGATTTCGAGGGTTTAGTTTCAAAAGTTGGAAAAATCTAATTGAAGCTCGGGAGAGTGCTATTTTGAGAGGGTTTTGAAGAAAAAATCATTGGGTAACATTTCTTTTATCCATTCTAGTTATACTCCATCAATCATTAGTTGATATCAACATTTATTTTTGAAATTTTGGTAGAAATTGGGGGGAAAGTTCTTAGACCTTTAATTGAGAATTTGTGAGGTCATTTGGACTTCGATTTTGGTGTTCTTGTTATGTATAGACTCGTGAGAGTACGAGGGTTCTAAAAATATGAAAATTATCTGGTTCCGAGATGTTGGCCCAAGGAGCATTTTCGTCAGTTTACCAAATTTCACGCCTTAGCTTTGAATTAAATAGTAGAATCAGTTGTTTGCGATGTTATTACGATATGTAATTGAATTTAATAGATTTGGGCCATTTGGAGTCGGATAGTCGTGGCAAAGGCGTGGTTCCTAGTTGATTTTTGAGCCGGTTCGAGGTAAGTGGCTTGTCTAACCTTGTGTAGGGGACCTTTCCCCATAGGATATGATTTATGGTAATTGAATGCCTTGTACGTGAGGTGACGAGCGCGTACTTGGGCTAATTGTTGGAAATAAGTTTTTACTTGGTGTATTTAAATTGAGTTTTCCTTGCTTATCTGTTTATTTTGAATTGCGAGTTTATCCTATGCTAGTTTAGAGAAGCATGTTTATTTGACTTATTTGCTTAAGTGCTTAAACTATCTTAGTTGTACTATGTAAAGCATTTTAGGCTAGGATTTTCTATTACTTGTTCTGAGTTTAGCATTTATCCTAATGTTTTGGGCTGTTATTGTGTGTTTTAAATTGGGACAACGGGACGGCATCCCGGAGATCCCTCTGTACTTGTTGTGTTCTGGAATGAGTTGCGGGATACCAAGAGATCCTTGGCACATGTAAATGTAAGTTTTGAGGATACCAAGAGATCCCCCATATATATGATGAGGATACCAAGAGATCCATCGTGTATATTTTGAGGATACCAAGAGATCCCCCATATATATGATGAGGATACCAAGAGATCCATCGTGTATATTTTGAGGATGCAAATAGATCCTCGGGATACCAAGAGATCCTCGTCTATTATTTCCTGTTGTGAGTAGTATTCCTTATATTATTTTGTTTTCACTTCCTATTACTGCTTCCTTTATTTATCATATTCAGATTCTCGCTGTGGACTTTATCTATACTGTTTTTCCTTATCAAATATTATGTTTTCTCAGTAGGGCCCTAACCTTCCTCGTCACTACCTAACCGAGGTTAGGCTTGGCACTTACTGAGTACTGTTATGGTGTACTCATGCCCTTTCTGCGCATGTTTTTCATGTGTAGATCAAAGTAGCTCTGCCCAGGTGTATCATCCTCGAGCCGGAGATCTAGCAGAGATTTCGAGGTACATCTGTCGCGTCCGCAGACCTAGAGTCTCTTTCTTATTCTAGCTTTAGCAGCTAGCTTTCTCCTTTTCATACTGTTCATTTTAGACATTATGGAGTTAGAGCTATGTATTTACTTTCCTTTAGACTGTGTTCCCATGAGTTTTCGGATTTTGGGGTGATATTAAAGACTTTCGCATTTCTTTTCTGAGTTGTATATGCCGAGCGGCATTTATATACAGTTTTCTTTTAGTTGTTCAGTTTTTAATTAATTATTCTGCAAGCTATGTTGTTTATTTCCGCAATGTTATGCTTGTCTAGTTATAGGGACTAGGTGCCATCACGACATGTTCACGTAGGGTGTACTAGGGTCGTGACACTTCCTTGGGTGTTGCTGTGCTAATGGGGCACAAGTCATTTGGTCCATTTAGGCGGTACTATTGAGATTTGAGTAGAGTGTATGACTATCGAGAACGGTTCTAATTAACTCAAGATTTATATGTAGCAATTGAGAATTTGTTGGGTTTGTATATGACTAGAATCAGAGGGTTACATTGGATGGCATCGGGACTCTCGGTATTTCTATATCTTTATGGATTCTACATTTCATTATCAGGAAGGTGAAAGACCAACTTGAAATTTCTATATCGGGTCTCTCCCCTCTCAAGACACTCTCGAAGGTTCTCCAGAACCCTAGTCGTCTTCGACCCTTTTTCCACCGTACTTTCACCGGAATCCATGGCTTCTCAGGGCATAGATGGTCTGTACTCACCCCCCCTCCACCATTAAACCCTGGGTGTTCGAAGTGTTAAGGTCTGGCCTCTATGGTTCTCTTTCAGATCTTCTCAGAGCTATAGTTCTATGGCCTCTCCGACCTATGGTCCGGCATATTCAAGCATTTCGAGCCTATTTCCGACCTCTCTGACTCAAGATCGGGCTTTCTTCCAAGCCTTTCTCATTTCTAGGGTTTCTTCGAAACCCTAACCTATTCAAGGTTTTTCTCTGTTTGTTTTCTTAGATCTATGCTATATCCGTGGTTTCAGGATTTTTAAAGTGCTTTCCCCAATCTTTTCTTCAAAATTGTTGCTCTTCGATTTAGGGTTTCTAAAAGGGTTTCAAAACATCTTTCTGATTCTTCCTTTTCTTTTCTTTATGTGTGATTGCCTATACTATGTTTTACCACACATGGGTTGTTCTTCTGCTTTCTTTCTATATGTCTTTTCTTCATTTTGTATTCTACTGTGCCTCTTGACTAGGCTCGCATGTCAATCATTGTTATGTTTTTCTATATGTTCTTTGCTATGCTTTTCAGTATTTTTCTATTGTATGTGTTTCCTGCTGAGTTCTTAACTTTTGTTTGCTTCACTGTACTTTGTTCGAGTCTTTTCAAAATAGGTTTCACCTACTGTTTCTTAAGTTTATACTACCTCTTTATCTTCTGAACTTGCTTGATTTCCTAGCTTTTCTTAAAACATGTTCATATGTGTCACGCCCCAACCTCGGAAGGTGCGACCAGCGCTCAATCAAGTGAACTCGACTGAGCAAGACTTACGGAATACTTTCTACCCCAACTCAATATGAATATGGAACCCATGCCTTTCATTAATTTAGACGAGAATACATGGTGCATACTATGTCATTGGTTCATTTCATATCACAAAGATTTACCGTACATGAGCTAGGTTCAAGGATTCTATAAGAGTTACAGTTTATAGAGGTAACAAGTTTAGGATTACAACATATATAGTGGACTCCCCGAACATCCGTACATAACCCACACTACTGTCTTTGGAGCCTCTAAAGATACAACAGATAAGCATAACTATGCCGGCAACAAGGCCCAGGCTATACCTCAAAAGTTGAAAGCTATAATAACAAAAGATACATCATATAGCCCGATGGAAGAAAAGGGGCTCACCGAGACTTCAAGTAGAAAAACGCTCCACTACACACGATCGGCACTATCCGCTATGGAGCCACCAGCAATCATAACACGAATGTAGCGCCCCCGGCAAAAGGGACGTCAGTACATTTGAATTGTACTGGTATGTATAACTAAACACCATTTTGCTAGAAAGAACTATCAAACAGATAAAAGAAAATAATATGGACAAATCAAAGAAGCAATTCATATAATCTTTCATACAATTTCCACAACATAGATTAGGGCGTTTCTGTCACGTGTTCACCACTGTTCTCAATACCACCGCCATCTCGAGCGGAGTCCGGTCACGACCCGACCGGCTAGGTCACCTCATTGGAGGCATTACTCTCAATCAATATTTCATTTCCCTTATTCTGAATTCAATATCAGCATATTACCACCATGTGTGCGGCATGGTGTCCGATCACGACCCGATCGGCTAGGTCACCTCATTGGAGGCATTACTAGTCAACAACTCCAAATCTTTACCAAACACATATCATAATAATTCATGGGCACTCATGGCCATCATCATCACATCGTTTTTCCCTTTTCAATATTCATTTTACAAGTTGTGATCCTAGACACATATATCAAGGATAATTCAAGTTGCAATCACAGGTAAGTGAGCACATAGCTAGCATGAATAACTCTTTGTTTCAACGTTGGCATATAGCCCAAGTATTTCAACACATAATAGTACTTTTCATCATTATCTAATTGTCAACATTGGAACATTATTCACATTGAGGCACACCCTTCACGAATATGTATATATATATGCAAATCAATTAATGCTTTATAACAACCAATACACTAGCCAACTCAACTCTTACCATACTTTCATAAATGACGACGGAGCTCAATTTCTAATAAAAAGGGGGTTTTAGCCATACATACCTCAATAAAGCTTTTCCTTACTCTGTTACAATTTCCGGAACTCTTTGCACTTTGATCTATTGAGTAAGAATTACAAATTAAGTCGATAATTAGAGACGAAACTGAAGTTCTAGCTTGGTTCGAGCATATCATCAAATACTACAGGTGCATCGTGATCTTAGCCCCTTTTTGTGAGGAATTCCTATTATTTTATACACCCAATTGCCTTCTTTTTAGTTTTCTACCTTCCAATACCATATGGTTTGACATGCATGTAGAGAATATCACTCTTATACTCTTGAATTACTTCTCTATTGGCCCCATGTAACTAAGTGCAGAAATAAGAGCTGAGGTTATGAATCTTACCTCTTGGGAATGAAAATTTAGGTGCCTTCACTTGATTTTCTTCAATGTTTTAGCAAGGCTCAAGGAGAATTTGATGGGTGAAACTTCCCACCTCTAAGACCCTCTCTCTCTCTCTCTAAAAGTCTAAGAAGAATTGCTCAAAATAAGCTATAATATCGAATATATCGATAGGGAGGTCGGGTTAAAAATTAGAAAATTGGATCCCCGAGTCAAATATGCGATCGCATTTGCGATCGTAAAGTAAACATGCGGTCCGCATAATGGACCGCAAAATATTTCCCAAAAACTAAACATTCTGACTCAGTCTGCGGTAAGAATGCGGTCCGCATTCATGTTCTACGGTCGCAAAGTGCACCGCAGAACTGACCCTCGTAAAATTCGAAGGAAAATATGCGACTACTATGCGGTTCGAATTTCGATTATGCGACCGCATTTCGACCGCATAACTGACTTCAATTTTAACCAACATTCTGCCTCACTCTGCGGCAGATAAGCGGTCCGCATTTTTATTATACGACCGCATTCTGGACCGCATTTCTTGCATTTTTATGGAAACTTATTCTTGACATTTTAATGCATTATTCAATCCAAAAAGGTCCGCGGAATCCGGGTGGACTTTTTAACACATGCTCCTAACTTGGCACCATGGAATTTGGGGTTTTTTTTTAGTACGGATTTCATGGGTCCTTACATTATACTTCGAATCAGCTTTTCCGCTCTGTTGCTTCAAACCTGCCATTGTATCTGTTTGTTTCTCTTGAGTATCTGAAAGAGACCCCTGAGCCTGTTACTTTGTCTTCTTGTCTTTGCATCTGATTCGAGTGGAAAACCCTACGAGTTGGGGTTTTTGACAAGATTGATTTTATGTTTGTACTAAGGTTCTATTATGGGACATTGGGTTCTCTCAAACTGATTCTTAGTCTATTAACTGAACTTGAACCTCTTTTTTTATGACTCTGAACTTCTCTATGATAGGTTTCTAATTAACATGAGAACTCTTTCTTGTTTGACATGCCTGTGTGCTTTATATATGAGAAATTTTTCCTTCAATAAGGTTTTGCCAACTTATGATTGATTCCGCATTCCTTTTATTAAGGTTTGATTGATTGTTATTGATTTTCCTTCAGTAAAACCTTTCCTCTCTTTTCCTAACTTGGTTTATTTGAATAGATCCTGCAATTTTGATTTTTACTAGTTGTTTGATTGATTCCCTTTCCTTATTATCACAAACCGTGTTACTATCAAATTCTTTCCTTAAATAGACCCTTGTGTATTTGCCCTTATTATACTAATTTGGAAATTTTTTTGATCAAAATCTTTCCTTATTTAATTCTGCCAGTTTGAAATCAGAATCCCTTCATTAAAGGGAATAATTTTGTAATTGATTGCAAAACTATTCTCTTACCCTTTCTTACTTTCTTGCTGCACTATAAAAGGGGACGACCTTTCTGCACTTTGAAAACTTCCGATTGAACACTATTTAAGACAATTTTGAGTTCAATAATCTAACATACACCACTTACATTCGATTTCAATACTCAATACACTTCACCCTACACTCTACTCTCTTATGAGATCTGCTGACTGTTTGCTTGCAATTTGGCTTTCAAGGCTACTGTTTTACTTTCTTGTTTCCCTAAAACTCGTATGTTCTAATTTAAGTTTTAGTCTCATACCAATGTGTTTACTTTACAGTTTCTACATCCCCGTCTGTTTTACAATTCATGTTTAATGTTAATTAGCAAGTCCATTCCCTTGCATATATTTCTACTATGAATCCCTACACCCCTGGTTGCATTACTGCCTGTTAATTAGCAATGTCAATTTCTTTGAACATGTTTCTATATGTGAATCCCTATACCCTTACCCTTCTATGTGTTTGAGATAATGTTTAGGCATGGCAGCACCTAAATTATTGTTCATGACTGGGCTTGATTCTTTAATGGATCCTAACTCCCAAACAATGTGGCTAACAGGCTGGTTAGGGGTGTGCCGACACTCCTAATTGCTGGGTATGACAACCAGCATGTCTTGGCTTTTCCCAGAATCCCCTCCATTGCACTTACACTCATTCCTGGTTTCTAAGTTCTGCCCCCTCACACGAGCCCTGCTTTGGGACCTTGAGTTCCCTATAAACTTGGATATTTGAGGGCTGGCCCTTCCACACTACACTTTAATTCAATTCTGCAATATATTTGGGTGTAAGCACTGTCGGATTTCATGAAGCTCCTGGGAACTCTGACACAACCCAAAAAAACGAGAAATGCTTTGGAAATCTGATTATGGAAGTTGGTTTATTTCATGTTTTAGAACTTGAGTTTGAATTAGGCTCTTTTGTTGTAGTTTAATTTCTAATGTAATGTTAATTTCTTTATTCATTATGGGTGGTAATAATTTGTAACAACTTATGGGGTTTATAGTGAAAAGGTGATGGTCATTCACGTATGCATACGAGTAGTCATCATGATCCTACGTATTCATTCCTGCAATCACAACCTGCTTTTCACTTATGCATTTCATGTAGAAATCCTTCTTATAGTTTCTGCACTTCTGTATCTCATCTAGAAATCATGCCTATAGGTTTTCCACACTTCTGTATATAAATATCATGACTATAAGGTTTTTCTGCACTTCTGCATATATAAGTCATGACTATAAGGTTTATTTTCACTTCTCCATATAGAGATCACGACTATAGGGTTTTTCTACACTTTTGCATATCATCTATCACTAGGCAAACGGTTTATAGGCTCAAATAACAAATTACACTGTAGATACCATGTCTATAGGATTCCTGCACGTTTATAAACGTTTTAAAATCAATCATGCTTTAAAAGCTTGCTTATAGGAATAACTAACTGAATCTGAATCGTCTGTCTCGCTTACAAGTCTAAAACCTATAGTAGTGTCATTTAATATCTGCAGAACTTATGTTTTTCTATAATCAGTAAGCCTTCTTTAAAATCAGCATACTCCTGCCATATTAGATATCATGGTTATATGTGTCACCTAGGCAAGCCATTAGGTAATTAATTATCTACATAAGTCTTTGATTATTACAACTAGGGGTAGGCCTAATTCGGACTTCTTATATGAGAAATATGTGATAAATCAACCTACCTTAACGCTTTAAAATTAATTTAGACCATAACCAGTATTTTTGTAAGTCATGCTAAATAATCTGCTTTTAAGTGACGATGCCTGCCTGAGAATTTTAATTTTTCTGTGTATCCCATATATGTTTCTACATGTTTTGTTTGTCGCTTTAGAATTTTATCCTTTTTAAACAATACCAAATCCACATTTCCCTCCCCTTTAGGACTAGTAGTCCCAAATGCGTCCGAGACTGATAGGATTGGGACGCGTAATAGCATACAATAAGTAACGAGACTATTCTACGTTTACTACCTTAACGGGGTAGGAAGGGGAGATATGGATATGAGGACCACGCGATAACACCACGTGTATAAACGGTTACCGGGTGTTGTGTGGGGTGATCCATACTATTTATAAACCTAGGACCCCCTTTCCATTTACTTGTCTATATTTTCAGAATTTTAAAACTATTCAATTTTCAGCTTCTTTAACCTCTTCTACTTTAATTACTTGCATCAATTATGTGTAAACCCCTTCCCCCTTTAATTGTGTGTTTTTTTAGAATTCTAAAATGGTTTTCTTCCAAATATCCGCCTCTTTAACTTCTTGTACTTCAGTTGTTTTGAACCCTTATGTGAAAGCTATCTAGTATTTACAATTCTTGCTTGTTTACTTGTTTCTACTTAAAGTCACAATTGTAACATGGCCGGGAACCACACAAGTGGATCTTGAGGGGTGCCTAACACCTTCCCCTCAAGATAATTTCAAGCCCTTACCCAATCTCTTGTTTTGTAAATCAAATTCATTTTTGGTGTCCTAATGCACTTAATCATTAGGTGGCGACTCTACAAAAATTGCAAACTCAATTCCCAAAAGGAAAAGAGTTGTCCACCCCAATGTCATAAACCCGATTTCGCGAGAAAAAAAGGGACATTGACAGCATGGCGAATCTGTTGGGGATTTCTTTAAGGCTTTTACCATTTCATGCTATTTGTGACTTTATGCTTCTTTACATGTCTTTACTTTTTTAAATGCCTTTATGTATTTATTCTTTCTTCTACTACGAATTTGTCTTGGCTCTTCATTTCTTTTCTTTTAATGTTTTCCTTTAATGTTTTTTGTAAATTATGAGAAGCATTGTAATTATTACTTTATGATTGTGTAAATACGTGACAACTTGTTAATTATTGTAACTGCATATTCAACATCATATTCCACTCGTTCTAAAAAAAATACCATAGCAACGCTTATAATGAGTGGTTGCGCCCTTCCGATATATCACCACCTAAATTCGGCAAAGGCATATTTGCGATAAAACTAGTCCATCAGCGGTGCCGTCGACAGTTCCATGCCTTTCCCTCTAGAGTTGTCTTCTCAAGGGTACCAGTCTAATACCACATAGAAACTCTACTCTGTTTAATTGTTCATGCATCATTGTCAAACCTAGCCGAGTCAATTATGTTGCCCGCATAATGCCTCTTTATGATAGCCTTGTCCAAAAGTCCACTGAGTTTCCTTGAAACCCAAACGGACACTACCACTTTGTGTGCATTTATTTGGAGAACTAAATGCTTCTTATGCTAACTATTGATATTAATAGTCGATTCTGGTGGGGGTAAGGATCTAAGACTTTTGTCTTGCAGAAATGAGGCACGAAGTCCCCAGATTCATCATGGTCACCAATATCCACCCCAAATTGCTAAAATGGTGGAGAGCTTTTCATTCCAGCGATCAGGCTCTTGTCAGGAAGTATCTAGGAAACATACCTTCTCTCCTAGAAATTCAACCCAATAATGAAATCATAGAAGCTGCAACTTTGTTTTGGGATTGTGATAGGTCGGTATTTCGCTTTGGAGACATTGAGATGACACCTTTGCTTGAGGAAATAGGAGGACTAGCTGGGATACCGTGGGAAACCCCAGGTTTGCTAATGCCGAAAAATTGCAAGGGTAGGGGTTTTCTCAAAATGATGGGTCTAAAGAAGAATACCGACTTCACATGTTTGAAGGAGTCATACATTCCCTTTGACTATTTGTACGAAAGGTACGGTCACAAAAATTTTTACCGTACTTATCCTAACGAGTTCGCTCTCACATCATTGGGGCATATCCATCGAAGGGTCTTTATCTTCCTATTCCATTTCTAGGGGATGATAATGTTTCCAATGAAGAAAAGAAGAATCCATACCAAGCTAGCCATAGTCACCAAAACCTTGATGAATGGAATTGATGGACAACCATTCAGTCTTGTACCAATGATAGTTGTAGAAATATACCGAGCTCTAGAAAGGTGTCAATAGGGAGCCAAACATTTCGAGGGTTGTAATTTGCTACTCCAACTATGGCTCATGGAACACCTCCAAAAGGGTGAATACCGACAGGAAATCCATCATAGATACTGGGACAATCATATCACCTTTCATCACCCAAAGTGAATGAACATGCCCAACATGGTCGCCCAGCTAGAGAATGCTAGAGAATGGGTCGAACTCTTTGACAATCTAACTGAGGACTGAGTGCAATGGATGTTCGAGTGGTTCCCTACTGAAGAATTCATCATTCGATCTAGGGATGCGCTATTTCTGATACTGATCGGTTTGAGAGGAAGCTACCCTTATGTCCCTATCCGGGTTATGAGACAGGAAGGTAGGAAGCATGTTATACCAAGGGTCGACAAGATGACTCACTACGGAGCCGACTTCCACGATGACGATAGTCCATACATGTGCTAGTCTCAGCGTATGTGGCATTGCAAAATTGTCTTGGGAAAAGACACAATCGAACCGTATCGCTTCGATGCTGGTTGTACCCCCACACTATTTAGGATGGACGGAGGACAATCATAACAATTTAGGTCAGCTCGGGTTTGTTCAAGGTCACAGAATCAGTTATGAACAGGCTGAAGCATAAGTAAAATACAACTAATTACGCAAAAAGGATGCGGGAATGTGAAAACGAGCATCGTGAGATACAAAATGCCAATCAAAAACTAACTGCAGAATGGAAGGATATGGTTGTCAGCGCCAATAAACAACTGATCTGCTTGGAATGGGGTATAGTGGAACTGGAAAAGAAGTTTCTGAAGAGGGTCAAAGATTGTCGAGTTGCTGAAGGAAATGAAGGTGGACATCTGGCTAGAGCCTACTTTCTTCTAGGACTACGCGAGTTGGGAGAGCTGTACGAGGGAGCTAACACTGCTGGGTCTGGTGAAGGTCCTTTAGGGACCAAATAGATAGGAGTTCTTCTTTACTTTGAAAAATGTAATAAGGCCTATGGCCACTAGTGACATTTTATTTCATGTTATTTAGTGTCGTTTTGGGATTCTTCTTGTTTTCTTATCTATAAAATGAGGTATTTAGCATTCTAAGTTCTCCAAATTTACTTGTCTCTAGGCCTACCTCTGGTACAATGGGGTCCCAAAAATTAGGGCACGCTTTATATTTGAGCACCACGTGTTTAAATATTGCAACATCCTTTCCTTATAATCCTTACTAACTTGTCACCTTTTGTTTTTATTTTTGGTTTATTCCCCTCCCCAAAAGGTTAGTTCGTGAACTCTGGCAATATCAGGATATTTTATAAGATCGAGAGGCCCTCCACCTACTCCTACTGCTACTCCTGTCAGGCACAAAAGGCAAAAGAAGAATGGAAGATCCAAACAACTCAGCTGAACGGGGAGAGGTTACTCGTAGTGCCATGGTCCCCAAAGAAAATGCCTCTAAGATATAACAAAAATTACTAAAATTCCAAGAAGAGCTTGATCAGGTCTGAAATTTGGCAACTCTGTCATTTTCCCTTACCGCTCTAGAAGTTACTCAGAATCCCATACCTCCACAAAACTTCCCAAACCACCCCGCTCCTCACCACCACTGCAATACTTGCCACACTCCCAACAACACTCCACTACTCATCGCAAAACCATTGAACTACACAAATGACCACTGCCACAACCAACACAACAGCCCCAACTACATGGAGACTATGCCGCATGCCATCCAGCCTATTTCAAGCACACCTGAGTCTGATGATAAAGACTCGCTCATAAGAAATTAGCTAAAAAGCTTAAGAATCTGACCACCAGGATCCAAGGCATTGCAGGTAGTAAGGGAATTGAGGTGCTAAACTATGAAGATTTATGCATACAGCCCAAAGTCGAACTACCCGAGGGGTACAACCAAGAAAGTTCAAAATGTTTGATGGTACAGGGGATCCGAGCATTCACTTGAGGACATACTACTACAAGCTGGTCGGAGTAGGAAAAGATGACAAGATTCGCATGAAGATTTTCACTGGGGGCCTGAAAAGAGATGCTTTGTCTTGGTACATTAGCCAAGACCCAAAGAAGTGGTCAAACCGGGTTAGTATGGCGTCTGACTTCATGGATAGGTTCAGCTTTAACATGGAAAATACACCAGATGTGTTTTACATTCAGAATTTAAAGAAGAAACCCACAAAAATATTCTGCAAGTATGCCACTCGTTGGAGATTAGAGGCTGCTAAGGTTCGACCTACTTTAGAGGAAGAACATATGAACAAGTTTTTCGTCTAGGCTCAGGATCGGCAATACTATGAAATACTGATGTTGATCGAGAATCATAAGTTTTCTGACATCATCAAGCGGGGAGAAAGGATTAAGGAAGGTATCAAGAGTGGTATGCTTACAAACTTTGAAGCTTTGCAAGCTACCAACAAGTCTCTACAGTCCAGTGGTATGTCTAAGAAGAGGGACGTAAGTGCCGTAATGGTTGCACAAAGAACCAAATCACCTGTCAAGTACCAAACCTACCCGATATCTCCACTTACATATCAGCCCGCTCTAAATCTCCAAATACATGCACCTTGTTACCAAACTCCACCACCTATCTATCAATCGCCTCCACACCCCCACATACCAACCTGCTTTACCCAGATATTCCCAACCCGCACACGTCTACCAATCTTGCAACACTCAACTATCCCACTATCAATCACCTCCCACTCGCCAAAATATTCCTAGACCTCGACCAAATTTCGACCGCAGACCTCCTAACCAATATACCGCCACTGTCGAACCAATCGACCAACTGTATGGAAGACTTAAAGGTTCTGGTTATGTCACCCTTATCCTGCCATAACCCCTGAAAACCCTTCCTAATGGGTCAACCCAAGTAAAACCCGTGCATACCATTCTGGCATGAAGGGGCATACCATTGATGATTGCCGCTCCCTGAAGGACAAGATCCAGGCCTTGATTGACAACAAGATCATTGTGGCAAAAGAGCATGTGCCGAATGTCCGCAACAATCCTCTACCAGACGACAATGGTGGAGGTGTTCATATTATTGAAATAGAGGATCATTGAGATCCCAAAGGATCAATTAGTTTGATCACAGATGGTGACGATCTAAAGAAACCAACAGTCACCATTAATCTTATTGTAGTTCAAATTTAGCCTTCTGAAGATGCCGAAGTGAACATGTCCATATCGCTTGAGTTTGAAATACCAGCCTATGCAAAGACGCCAACACCAATTGATGTCGAGTTTAGGTCCCCAAAGGCGCCTGAGCCATTTGAAGTTGTTCTATTACCTTCCAAAGCAAGGGTGCCCATTACAATAGCAATGACATCCGTAACACCGTTCCATACAAAATCCATACCATAGGACTACACAACCAAGGCAAGAAGGAATGGGAAAGCCAAGTTCAGGGAAGCAGTTGCGGCACAAGGTATGACAAGAACAGGTAGGGTATACACCCTGGAACATTTGGCTAAGTTAAGTAAGAAGACCTCTCATCGACAAGCCATTAGTGAAACTCGGCCCGACAATCTCTGGAAAAATATACAAGCAAAGTAATACTCAATCATTGATCAGCTGAACAAAACACCAGCACAAATTTCTATCCTCGCTTTGCTACAAAGTTCTGATGCACACAAGAATGCCTTGTTAAGAGTAGTAAGTGAGGCATACGTACCCAACAACATCACTGGAGGTGAATTGGCAAACATGGTAGGTAAAGTGTTGGAGAGTCACAAAATCACCTTCCACGAAGTTGAGCTGCCACCGGAAGGATTGAGTCACAACATTGAATTGCACATTACTCTATAGTGCGAAGATTATTTTATCACCAGGTTCCTAGTCGATGGATGGTTCAGTCTCAATATTCTTTTGTTGGTAACACTCAAAATACTGGGAAAGGACTGCATGAAATCAAGGATGGGGCCATCGACGTTAAGGCTTTCGACGATTCTCAACGGTCTACTACTACGGAAATTAGCTTACATTTGCGAATGGGACCTACTTGGTTTGAAGTTGATTTTCAAGTGATAGATGTGCCGACGTCTTACAATCTATTGTTGGGATGACCATGGATTTATGCCGCCGAGGCCATGGCATCAATACTACATCAGGCACTGAAATTTGAGTGGAATCACCAGGAGGTGATCATTCATGGTGACGGTGGCAATCCCATATATAGTCGCCAGACCATTCCAGCAATTGGAGGAAGAAGAAGGATAGGTGGGGAAGCTTATCACCACATTGAGTGAGTCAACACCGTTGATAAAGATAAATGGTAGTACAACAAAATTGAAAGAATACTGAACTGGAGCGGGTATGAACCTGGAAAGGGACATTGAAAGAATCTCCAAGGAATCGCTAAGCCCATCAAGCTCAAGAAGCACGGCACCACCTTCGGATTGGGATATGAATATACCTGGAAAGAATTCAAGGAATGGTCACCACCCTGACGCGGTCATTACTATCCATTGGAGCAGCCGATACCCCATTTGGAGCAGACTTTCCAATCTGCCGAAGTCATCTATGGGTCAGAAGAAGAGGAAGCATTAGCAGCAATGAGGAACTTGTTCCTGGAAGATGATGATATGGACTGCTGTGTCATTTTTGAGGAGGACGGGGAGGAAGGCCCTTCCATACAGGTTGTAAATAGAGGAGAATACCTCAACAACTGTACTGTCGGAAGCACCAAAGCCCGGTGTGCCTCTGAGTAGCAATGCTGAACGAAGCACCATGCACTATTTTATTTTACTAGTTTATTTTCCTTTCGCATTTTTATTTTTGCAAGAAAGAACTCCAATGTTCAAAATATTTATGGAATTTATTAAAGTATTTTCAAATATTCTTGTAAATCTTACTCTTATTATTTTTCTCATTACTTTACTCATACAACATTACTCTTACTTATCTTGATAAACTAATGACTGTGACGTGCAATGAGACAACGCAACAAACGAACATAGATTCAGAGGAGGATGATATACCAGAAGAGGTTGGCAAAAAAGTTGAGGATTTTGAGAACAGACCTAAGTCCAACCTGGATGAGATTGAGGTCGGCAACTTAGGAGATGCAAAAAATGTCAAAGAAACGCGCATCAGTGTTCATTTGTCACCATCACACAAGGAAGAGTACACAGAATTTCTAAAGGAATACGAGGACATATTCGCCTGGTCGTATGATGATATGACTGGTCTGAGTACATCTATTGTTGCACACAAGCTGCCAACTGATCCCACATGTCTATCGATAAAATAGAAGCTCAGAAAGTTCAAACCTGAGATGAGTCTGAAAATCAAAGACGAAGTCACTAAGCAAGTAAAAGCTAAGGTTCTCAGAGTAGTAGTGTATCCAATATGGTTCGGCAATATTGTGCCAGTGTCAAAGAAGGACGGGAAGGTTAGAGTCTGTGTCGCCTACCGGGATCTCAACCGGGCCAGTCCAAAATACAACTTCCCCTTGCCAAACATACACATTCTAATTGACAACTATGCCAAGCATGAGTTGTAGTCATTTGTTGGTTGTTTTGCTGGTTATCATCAGATATGGATGGATGAGGAAGACGCTGAGAAAATGCCCTTCATTACGAGTAGGGAATGTATTATTACAAAATGATGTCGTTTTGGTTAAATAATGATGGGGCCACCTATATGAGGGCCATGACTACCATTTTTCATGACATGATACACAAAGAGATCGAGGTGTATGTAGATGATGTTATCGTCAAATCCAAGAAAGTGGCAGATCACATGGAAGATTTGAGGAAGTTCTTCAACAGACTGAGAAGGTACAACTTGAAGCTGGATCCCGTGAAATGTATATTTGGGGTTCCTACCGGAAAGCTACTGGGGTTCATTGTAAGTCAACGAGGAATAGAACTAGATCCATCAAAGATTAAAGACATTCAAGAATTGCCACCGCCAAAGAACAAGAAAGACGTGATGAGTTTGCTGGGGAGACTTAACTACATCAGCCGGTACATAGCACAATCTACTATCATATGTGAGCCAACATTTAAGATGTTGAAGAAGGACGCCGCTACCAAATGGATCGACGACTACCAAAAAGACATCGACCGAATCAAGGAGTACCTGTCAACACTACCAGTTTTGGTCTTGCCCAATCCAGGAAGACCCCTACTACTCTACCTTATAGTATTGGATGGTGCATTCAGTTGTGTTCTGGGGAAACATGATGAAACAGGAAGGAAGGAACAAGCTATCTATTATCTCAGTATGAAGTTCACCCCATACGAGGCCTGATATTCTCTATTAGAACGCACCTATTGTGCACTGACTTGGGTATCTCAGAAGTTGAGGCACTGTTTCTGTGCTTATACTACGTACCTCATATAAAAAATGGATCCGCTGAAGTGTATCTTTCAAAAGCCCATGCCTACTGGCAAGCTAGCCAAGTGGCAAATCCTGCTAAGTGAATTTGACATTATCTACGTAACTCATAAGGCAATCAAAAGACAAGCATTGGCAGATTATCTTGCCGAGAATCCCGTGGATGGAGAATACAAGCCCCTAAATACGTATTTTCCCGATGATGAGGTATCCTTCATAGGAGAAGATATTGCAGAATCCTATGATGGTTGGAGGTTTTTTTTCGATGGAGCAGCAAATTTCAAAGGAGTTAGCATATAAGTAGTCCTAGTACCAGAAATTGGCCAGCATTATCTGGTATCCGCCAAGCTCAGGTTCCCCTGCACTAACAATATGGCCGAATACGAATCTTGCATCTTAGGGTTCAAGATGGACATTGACATGAACGTCCAAGAGTTACTAGTGATTGGAGATTCTAACCTGCTTATACATCAGGTCCGAGAAGAATGGGCAACCAAGAACTCCAAGATACTCCCTTACATGCATCATGTACAGCAGTCGAGGAAGAGATTCATGAAGACAGAGTTCTAGAGTATTCCTATGGTCCAGAATGAGTTCGCCGATGCATTAGCTATCCTGGCCTCTATGATATAATATCCAGATAAGAATTTCATTGATCCTATTCCCATGAAAATCTACGATCAACCAGCATATTGTGCTCATGTCGAAGAAGAAGCGGATGGAGAACCTTGGTTTCACTACATTAAGGAATATTTAGCCAAAGGAGAATATCCAGAGCTTGCAAATACCACTCAGAAGCACACACTTCGAAGATTGTCCAACAATTTCTTTCACAGCGGAAGAATCCTGTATAGGAGGACTTCAAATTTGGGTTTTCCAAGGTGTGTTTATGCAGAGGAAGCATCTAAACTGCTAGAGGAAGTTCATGTCGGGACCTGTGGTCCACATATGAATGATTTTTTCTTAGCCAAGAAGATACTCTGGGCAGGTTATTTTTGGATCACTACGGAGACGGATTACATCCAGTATGTCAGGAAATGCCACCATTCTAAGGTAAATGCAGACATGATAAAGGTACCTCCCAATGAGCTTAATGCAGCGAGATCGCCATGGCCGTTCGCCACATGGGGAATGGATGTTATCGGACCAATAAAACCGGCCGCATCAAACGGAAAGAGGTTTATCCGAGTAGCAATTGACTATTTCACCAAATGGGTTGAAGAAGCATCTTACAGAGCAGTGACCAAGAAAGTCATGACAGACTTTGTTCGTGACCGTATCGTTTGTCGATTCGAGATTCCAGAGTCAATCATTACTGACAATGGCTCCAACCTCAATAGTGATTTGATGAAAGCTATGTTTGAAACCTTTAAGATTAGACACAAGAATTCCACAGCATACAGGCCTAAAATGAAAGGAGTTATAGAAGATGCCAATAAGAATATTAAGAAGATACTCAGGAAAATGATGGACAAACATAAGCAGTGGCATGAGAAATATCATTTTATTTATTGGTGTATCGCACCACAATCTGCACATCAACTAGCGCAATTCCTTATACGTTAGTTTATGGTACAGAAGCGATCATTCTCGCCGAGGTAGAAATTCCCTTCCTATGGATCATATAGAAAGCAGTAACGATGCAGAATGGGTAAAGGGTCATTACGAGCAGTTAGCTCTTATAGATGGAAAAAGAATGAATGCAGTTTGCCATGGTCAACTTTATCAGAACCGAATGTCTAGAGCCTTCAACAAAAAAGTCAAGCCGAGACAGTTTACACTGGGGCAGCTGGTGTTAAAGAAGATTTTTTCGCATGAAGATGAAGCGAAAGGGAAATTCTCTCCCAACTCGCATGGCCCATACATGGTTCACGGGATTCTAGCCGGAGGAGCCATCATACTTGTAGAAAGGAGGAGTTTGGCCGAAGCTGATCAATTCAGATGTAGTTAAACGATACTATGTGTAACCATCTACGATTTCTTTTACGATGTAATTTGAACTACGTCTGACTTGATTCCCGTTTAAGAGGGGATATGTAGGCAGCCTTATGGGTTCGGTCACAATTCAATAAAATTTTCATTTCCCCCGTAATTGGAAATTGTGGACAAAATTTTGAGGAGGATCCTCAAAATTCCAAAGTAACTTCAGCCGATCGTCGTAAGAAGCCGTCAGAAACAGCAAGCCTAGTAAATTGGGGCAGAATTTTGAGGAGGTCCCTCAAAATTCTGCAGCGAGAGAGGTTGCAATGTCCTGAACCACATCACGGTCGTCAGTTTATACAAAACTATTTCTTAAAAATGTGCATATGTCATATCTTTAACAAACTCATGCATGTTTATTACTGTAATTACTTTGGTTAGCAATGCTACCCCAAGTATACCCACATTATCACCAAATCAGAGCCGAACCGATGAAGCAAAGGTAGCGGGGACACGAACTAACCATTCCCCTTACAAAACTCACGATGTTTCGTTAGACGCAGGCACCCAAGTCACAAATTTATGTATTATGCACTAATACTGATTGGGATTACAACTCTCGAAATTATCGCTTCGCAATCGCTATCAGCATACAATATCCCCAACAGCCAAAATATCACAATCAACAACCAGCTATCAGCCATCAGCTAAGAAATTTTTTACTGTTCATCTTTCATCTTTTGCATAAGGCTACTATTCTGCCTTCTGAGGTTAAGCTCTATCTCCATTTGCATTTCCCGCATTGCATAAGGCTACTATTTGGCCTTCCGAGGTTAAGCTCTACCTCCATTTTCATTTCCCGCATAGCATAAGGCTACTATTCTGCTGTCCCAGGTTAAGCTCTACCTCCATTCACATTTCGCCCATTGCATAAGGCTATTATTCTGCCTTCCGAGGTTAAGCTCTACCTCCATTCGCATTTCCCGCATTGCATAAGGCTACTATTCCGCCTTCGGAGGTTAAGCTCTACCTCCATTTGCATTTTTTGCATTGTATAAGGCTACTATTCTACCTTCCGTGACTATGCTCTGTCTCCATCTGTATGACTGAAATATCGCCACTTCATTTAAATATTGCATCGGCTGAAAGATCGCCAATCTATTTACACCCTGCATCGGTTGAAATATCGCCACTTCATTTATATCTTGCATCGGCTGAAAGATCTCCATTATATTTATGCTTTACATGGCTGAAATATCGCCACTCTATTTGAACCTCGCATCGGCTAAAAGATCGCCACCTTTTGCACTTCATGGGTTGAAAAATCACCAAATTATCCAAGGGCATCATTGTTTGAAGGCACCATCTTCATAGCCTGCGAACGCCATGCCATGGCCTGAGGACCCATTTTTTATATTTTTCATATCATTATTCAAAGGCATCATAGTTCGGAGGAATCAGTCTTATAGCCCAAGAACATCATTTCATAGCCTACGAATCCTTTATTATATGCCTCATGGCCCAGGATATCATGGTCCGAGGACGTCATCCTATCCATCCATAGATAACATTCATGGTCTGACGGGAACTTGCATCATGTTTAAATTTATGCACACTATTTGTTCGTGTTGCTAATTTGTAGTTACACCGGCTAGCAATAGCCTTCATAGCAGGAGTGATCCCTCTGTAGTTTACGCAGCCTACTAGACTTTGACCATCCTTCTTAACCTGAATTTCGCGTTCGTTTTTCGAAAATCTCCAGCGGCATATTCCGCCGATGGATCCTGAACTACATATGGACTGATTCCTATAAGAGAAGGGATATGTAGGCATATCAAGAACTAGAGCATGGTCAATCGTTTCAAACCATTCTGTTCGGTCGAAATTAGCCATCATATCTTTACCCGACAACTCTTCCATCCTTCCCGGGTAAAGAGGGGCAGCTGTTGATACCCAGTTTCTCCCTGCATATTTTTTCATATACAAAATACTTTTAAAATAACATATATATGTATATACAAGAATACCTGAGGATTTTAGTATTTTTCCCAAATTTGTAAAGATTTTTAAAATTAATTTATTGTCTATTTTGCTAGTACAAAATCAATAATTTTTTCCAAAATCATCCATTTTCTTGAACAATTTATTTTATTCCCACATGTATACCAAAATATAGTAAACGAGACTTTTTTACATTTTTACAAATTTATTTGGTATTTTTAAAGTCAAATTGCTTATAATTGCAATTTTAGCCTACTTTGAGAATTAATAGCATTTTAATTATAAAAATTGGTTCCAGTATTTTTATATTAATATTTATGTGTTATTAACTGACTCAGTACTTTTTAATTTGATTTTAAAACTATTTTACTATTTTTTATAAAATAAAAGGGAAAACTAGCTATTTAACATTTAGCCTCATTTCATTGCAATTACAGCCAATTCACATTTAAATTTTAGCCCTTAATTGACCCAATCCTAACTCAAACTAGACCGGCCCAATTTCAATTTTACCCAGCCCCTTAACTTGTTTATATAACCCGCCCGACCTTTCTTTCAATCCATC
Organism: Nicotiana glauca; assembly: GCA_026770625.1. Classification (NCBI taxonomy): domain Eukaryota; kingdom Viridiplantae; phylum Streptophyta; class Magnoliopsida; order Solanales; family Solanaceae; genus Nicotiana; species Nicotiana glauca. The sequence goes on along the minus strand of MU737055.1, from coordinate 241,222 downwards.
AACGGCCAAGATTGTCCCTTACCACTTTTAATTACCCTACCCTAACCTAATACCCCATTTCATTTGGTCCATTGCCTTTGAATACTCTGCTCTCTCAAAACACTCTCGAAGGTTCTCCATAACCCTAGTCATCTTTGACCGTTTTTCTACCGTACTTTCACCGAAATCCATGGCTTCCTAGGCCATGGATAGTATGTAATCACTGTGAGCATGTGATTTTTGCCCTAAGAAACAATTCCCAAAATTTCAAACAAAACAAATTCTTTAGTATTTTACAATTTTTTATGAATTTTGTGACATTTTTTGGTAATTGTTTGCATTTTATTTGTGCGTTGTAATTCATATGAAAATACAAAAAAATATGCATTTGAATTTAGGATTTAATTTCATATTTTTAGTATCAATTAGGGGAACAAAACATGAAAAAATTAATCAAAATAGTTCATTGGGTGCATTTAATTATTTTAATTAAATTTGGCATGAAATAGTTTTTAAAATAATTTTAGGAATTAATTGGCTTAATTTTGGGAAATAAATTAGGCTTCATTTTTTATTCTTATAAAATCAGAAAATAATATAAAATTTAAAAGGAAAATGAAAATAAAAAGGCAAAGAAAGGAAAATAAAGGGACTAAACAAAAAAAGAAAAAGAAGGCTGCCCGAAATTGGGCTGTTTTTAAATCAAATTCGAGCCCAGTGCACATTTTCTGCCCAGGCCCAACCATGCCCCAACCCGGTCCATCCCCATTACCCTCTAAACGACCCCGTTTTAGAGCCGAAATGATATGAACCGTCGAGGTTCTTTTGATCAAACGGCTGAGAGGCGGGGTAAGCATATTATATAACTGTCCGAAACACACGCCCCCCCTTTATCGTCTCTTTCACCACCCCCCCCCCTTCAGAGATGAAACCCTAGTTCAGACGCCCTTAGATTCCATCGCCGGTGATGGTGGCGCCGACGGCAACGGCCGCTAGATTTACACCGTTGTTTCCCCTTAGCCATCTCATTTCAAATACCTAAGTATCTTCCTCCAGATATTGGTCCACCGTCTCGAATATTGAATCTATGTTTCTCTGGCCAAGACGTCACAATGTCCAAATCCTACCAAAATAACACCCCAGCTTCTCCTTCTCTTCCTTTTTCCATATATACCCTCCTTTTCTTCCAAATCCCTCCCTATCTCGTCGAATAATGGTTCAAAGTTTTCCAGCCATGACGCCGGTTACACCAAACGGTCCCAAATTAACATCACAGAACCACCCAAGCTTCCTCAACACAACCCCCCAGCCTAACCCCTCAAACATGTCCGGAAAGCTTGGAATATCAATTTTGAATTTTCCGGCCAAAAACCCTAGTTGCCCCAAATCTTTCTAAATTAGTACCACCTGGCCTTGTGACCCTCCTCATAAAGAATCAATGATCGATAACATTCTATTCCTACTGGAGTCCACTTATTCGACAGCTAGGTTTGAGATAATTCATGCAATGAATTTCTTAGCTCCCAAGGCATATGGTGAGTCTGTTCTTTTCTTTTTTATCTTATATTTGACTTCTTTTCCATTTTTAGTAATCAAGTCTTTGGATTTTTTCTTTGGAATTTTAGTGTGAATCTGTTATTTGTTCAAAATAAATCAGTGTCGATTTTAGTATTTTTGATTAATTATATTTCAAGGTTAATTAAAAGTAGTAAATATGCTTCATTATTAGTCTAAATTTCTATTAATTCTACTAGGCTTAGCTGTTTTTGCTTCATGATTCAATAGACTTAATTGTTGCTTGATCCCATTTAGTTGTTTCTGGTATTAGTTAGTTAATTGGTAGTAAGGATATAATAGTTTCCAAGTTTGTTAGTTCATGGGGATTGACTGCAGAGGGGCTGGGGATAGAGTAGTAATTTCAGAATTAGTACAAGGGTAATATAGGTAATTCAGGCTAATGTTTCTTTGGTATCTAATCTAGTATCCCCTAGAAGCTTCAAGGTTGGAGTGGTAATTGACATTTTTCAGATAAATAAAGGTGTGACTTGAGTCATAAGGAAAAATAAAGGGTTAAAATGGGAAATTAACAGGGGAACCAAAAGGAAAAATAAAGATCTGATGCTCACTTCATTGTTGCCTATAAAAGGCATCACAAATGCCTTGATTAAAAAAGTTTTTAGCCTCCAAAATTCTCCCAAAAGTTCTCTCTAATTTTTAGATCTGAATTTGAAATTTAAACATTCAAAATTCCAAAAACAATAGAAAATTTAGTAGAAAACCAGAAAAACCAAAAAATATTTATTGTTTCATTGCCTATTTCTGTCAATTTTCAGATTCTGCTTTGGTTTTCTTCATTTCGGCTTTAGATTTAAATTCTAAAAGCAGTTTGAGGTGTTTTATGATCTATTTGGGTTAAATTTGGGGCCTGTTAGTGCGAATTTCAATCGAGTTTGAGTCAGTGAGGTTATATGGCATGTTAGACACAAGTTCGAGTAAATTTGGGTGTTCAAGTTGATTTTCAAAATCATTCCTGAAGCTGTTAGATATGAAATCATCTGTGGACTGTTGATTATTTCTGAGTTGTGTTAAACATCAATAAATTGTTGTTGTTGTGTACTGAAGTTACTGTTGTTGTGCTATTGCCTAAGCTGACCTCAATTTTCCTTCTCCTTTTGCTAAATTCTAGGTACACTTACTGTAAGTCTCAAGCATCGCAATTGAAATGAAAAATGTTGCTTGTTTCACTTAGTTGATGACTCTGTTTGGATTATGTGGTATAGTTTGTATTGAAGACTGATTTATAGAAGTTGTAGTTGAATTCAATTAAAATGGCTTGTATAATGGGGACTGTCTAGACTGCGTTTGATTTGTGTTGGGTTGTTTTAACTTCAGACTATTGGACATTTATTGTTTATAAATTGATAGCTTAAGCTCATGTATGTAGTTAGTAAATAACAGATTCTGTATTGTTTTGTCTTACCAGACTGCTTTAATCTCAAATTGTTGGACACTTATTGTGCATAAATTGATAGCTTAAGCTCATGTATGTAATTAGGAAATAATAGATTTTGTGCTATTTTGTTTTACCTCATACAAAACACGCCTATCATCTCAGGTCAGATTCACACTTGCACTTTCAAATTCATAAAATTGGAATGGCATGCTTCACAGTATATGTACATTTCACTAAAATCATTGCTCATCCATAGGCGTGCACATATCCATGATTTCGCTATTAGTATAATTTGTTTAAGATTATAAGGACTTTAAAAATTAGGATTTTGAAGGTTTTACTGTTAATTGTTCCTGGTCTCAATATATACTGTTCACATGTTTACTTTATGATAAAATTGATTGTTAAACAAACAAATTGCATTAAAAAAATGTTTATCAGTGGTAAGTTTAAGCCTTGGCCCCTGATCACTAATAAGTTGATTTTAAACATTGTACCTGGGCCTGCGAACTATGGCATTCCAATTGGGTTAAAGTCATTAGGCCCAGGTCATAGCCCTACCCATTTTAGGCCCAAGGCCGATGGCTTTCACTTGTATTGTCTTGGGGCAAATTCCATAGTAAAACATTGTGAGTATTAAATCTAAGACCAATTTTGTAGTATAGGTTTTTGGTTGTGAGTATTAAATCTAAGACCAATTTTGTAGTATAGGTTTTTGGCTTTTCGGCTAAGTAGCATATTCGAATTAAGAGATTCACCCCTTGTTCGAGTCTGGACTTGAACCGGAGCCAAAATTCCTTGACTACTTTAGCCATCGCTTTAATAAGGCCCTTTAGAGACAAAATAATAAATAGAAAATTTTAGTTTGCTTTATGTTGGCCTTCTAATAATAAAATGAGACGAGCCTCGCCAAACAAAATATAAATTGCGGGGCCACGAATAAACATTATATTAAAAATACTTAGAGATTCGGGACGGGCCATTTAGTGAATTTCACGGCCTTCCCAAAAGATAATAAACGCGTAGTTGCTTTAGGTGCGTATTCTAATAATATTACCTTCCTAAATACGGGTGCACATTTTTGTGAGCCAAGTCTAAATCTCAACGAAGTCGAAATGTGTCAAGAGCCACGGGTGCACTGGTGTGACGTGGTTCGAGATACGTTTCACGACGTTGCAATTCTTATTAAAAAATAAATATATAATAAAAGTGGATTATTAATAAAAGGCACATAGGTTAAAATATGTTTTGAAATCAGATAAAATAAAAAACAACAGTTGAGCGACCGTGCTAGAACCACGGAATCCGGGAATGCCTAACACCTTCTCCCGGGTTAACAGAATTCCTTACTCGGATTTCTGATTCGCGGACTGTTAACAGAGTCATAATTTTCTCGGTTCAAAATTCAACCAGTGACTTGGGACACCATAAATCTCCCAAGTGGCGACTCTGAAATCTTAATAACAAATCCCGTTCTGATTGTCCTTTAATTGGAAAAACTCCTTTACGCCCTCGCATGAGTGTATTATAAAAAGGAGGTGTGACAGCTCTAGCGACTCTGTTGGGGATACAAACCCAGAACTTCGGTTCAGGGTTTAATAATTCGAGCTTAAAATAATTGTTGTATTTGGTGTTATTTGATTTTCCTACATGTTTCATGCCAACTGTGCTAAATATTTTACCGGTTTGATATTATTTGAACTGTATATATAAACTGTGCCGAAACCCTTCTCTTCTCACCTCCGGAGATGTGCTTACTGGTTGAGACTCCCTATTATGTTAGTTTCAATACCTAAAATAAGAAATAGGCCGGACAAGTTACTAAGCCGGATGATCCCGCGGGTCCCCGGTACGTAGCCCCCTCCTCGACTCGAGTTATCCGCTCGGGTACACAGTCTAGAACGCATACCCAGGTTTTGAACTTAGAATAACTTGACTTCATGCCGGATCCCTAATAGGACCGTTTATTTGCATCATGTTGCATTTGACTTAGGAGACTCAACACAGGGGTTGGATCCGTCTAGGACAAGTAACCGTAAATGAAACGACCACCATGATGCATTTTACGTGTTGTATATATTTCTCTCCGGCCCGCATGCTGACCAGCTTTTGAACATCAAAAATTTTGTGAAATTGAGAAAAAGAGAAAAAGAGAGAAATATCAGTGTAAAGAATTAATTGTTTAGTTTTAGAAAAATCGATGCCCAAATGCTGTCGAAACTCTACCGAAATTACAAAAAAAAAATGGAAAAAATGGAAATATTTTGTTTTTAATAGTTTGTTTTATTAAAAGCAAAGGAAAAATATAAAAAGAGTCTTTATTTTTGGAAAGTTCTTCGCAAAAAAAAAAAAGAAAAAGAGTCTTTATTTTAGTTTGGGAAAAAAAGCTTGTTTATTTGTTTGTTGAAAATGAAAAAGGAAAAAGAGTCGTTATTTTGTCTTGTTTTCAAAAAAAATAGAAAAAGAAAATTGTTTGTCTTGACATGCAAAATAAAAATGAAAAAGTGTCTTGTTTTAAAATAGTTCGTTAATTTGCCCGAACTACGCTGGTTTGATTCTCACCGGATGTGAGATACGCAGGCAACCCTCATCGGGTCCAACCACCCCTTTTGCAAAAATAGCCAAAAATACAAAAATTTTTATTTTTATCCAATAACTCGGGTAACGCCGTTCTTGTTCAAAATAAGCTGAATGTCCCCAAAAGGGCGCCGAAAGGCTGTTTTTGCAAGAACAGCCATCCCGAATCATTTAAAAACGGTTTGCGGGCACAGCCTTTTAATCTTCACAAGAAGTGCTGAAAGGCCGTATTTGCAAAATTGGATTTTTTTTGAAATTAGAAATTTCAATAAGAAGAATAGTGTCAGTTTGTGCCTTTAGGATAAATAATGATTAAATCACCTTAATAAATGTGCAGGATGAGCACGACTCAAAATGAACCTTTCTCAATCATGAATAAGATCCCTTTGGAGTTACGTCTGTGTTGGAATGATTTAGGAGGCGAAGGTCAAGATGAAGTTAAGAAATATTTGAAAGGGCTTACCGGTTTGCCGGAAATCGTGCCTCGGGGAGATATTATCAGAGCACTAGTGACGTGTTGGGACTCGGCACACAATGTGTTCCATTTCTCAGACTTCGAGCTTACCCCAACACTAGAAGAAATGGCTGGGTACATCGAAAAAGATGAGGTTCATTTAAAAGACAAATACTTAGTGGCTCAGAGAATTGTAGCTGTGCACAGATTTTTAGACTCTCTGAAGATACGTAGAATGGTTCACAACACAGATCTTGCAAATGGCTTTTGCATCCCACACTTCATATACCATAGATATGGTCACATCTGGGGGTTCAATAACCCGGAAAGAAAGATATCTAGTAATGAAAACCGCCAAAAATGGGAAGAGCATAGGAGTGTCGCTTTCATGGTGGTTTTTCTGGGGCTTGTGGTATTTCCAAGGAAAGATGGATACATTGACACAAAAATAGCCGGGGTTGTCAGTACTCTAATGACTCAAGGCAAAAACACTCTTGCACCTATGATATTAGCCGATATCTTTCGCGCTCTTGCAACCTGTAAGGCCGGGAAAGACTTCTTCGAGGGATGCAATCTACTGCTGCAAATGTGGATGACCGAGCACCTATGCCATCGTCTTCAGTTTTTGAGCTATGGGTCTCCAGAGAAAACATGCATAGAAGAGTTCTACACGAGGATTAAAGGGGTCAATTTGCCGGAAGGATTCACGGGTTGGACAACATACTTTCGGTCCCTCACTGCTAGTCAAATAGAATGGACGCTTGGATGACTGCCTGTTAATGAAATCATATGCATGCCAGCAGCAAGGCCGCATATTCTCTTGATGGGTCTCAAAATCTTTCAGCCCTATGCTCCATATCGGGTTTTAAGGCAACTTGGAAGATGCCAGATAGTGCCGAAGGACGGTGATCTTAGTACTCAGGTAGTTGAGATTAGTCCTGATGGACAATTCGCTGAAGCAAAAGTCCACCAAATTTGGAATGAATGCTAGTACTTAAAGTCAAATACTTGCGTAAAGGATAGGGCCAAAAGAGAAGTGTCGCCCGGATACTTCGCTTGGTATAGGAGAGAATGTGAGCATGAAAGGCCAGCTAAAAGACCTCACATCCAGGAGTTTGCCGAATCGTGAAGAGAACAATGGGCTTGGCTAGCCAAAGAGAACGAGTACATGGCAAAAATAAGCGAGCTGGAAAACAAGTCCAAGATCTTAAGTTTGAAAATAGAAAATGAAGCCTTACGAGCCCAAATCCAGAAAATGAAGATAGCGGCAAAAAACCCTGTTAGGAATGCCAAAGATGCAAAACATATAGAAAATTTAAGGCAAAAAGCCAAATGATTACATTTTCGACCTCAATAAAGCAAAAAGGGAATTAGCTGGGGTTCGAAGACAGTTGGCTAAAAACGCAAAAGAATGAGCCCGCATGATTCAGCAGTTGAGAGAAGAACATGATAATGAGGTTGCGGGATTAAGGAAAAAGGTCACTACCGCTGAAAACAAAATGATCAAACAAGCAAAAGAGTTAAAGGTTGAAAGAGAGAACTGTTATACAATATTAGCACAATTAGAAATGGATATGTAACAACTTCAGGAGAGAAATCAGCAGACTTTGGAGGCCAGGGCCGAACAGATAGGGCGGTTGCTTCAGGAAAAGTCATAATCAGAGAAAGAATCCTAGCTATTGCTTACGACATCACCAGAAAATGCCAAATGTGCGAGAATATGACTCAGACTACCTTCTTTGCCTCAGCGATAATATTTGCAAAACAGATAATGAGTGACCTAGACAAACTCCAAGGGGAACTTGCACATAGGCCCGCGACGAGACCGAACGATGTCCAGCGGACACCAGGAGCTTTGATGTATTCATGATTGTCATTAGAGTCTGTATTTCATTTTTACTAGAGTGTATCAGTTATTTGAGTACATATTTTCATTTCAAGCTAGCCTGCATTTTCAGTCTGCAGTAGAATAGTTATTGATGGAGTTTGTAGCCTGTTTTACCATTTAGAGTCGGTTAGTTATGTTCATGTGTCAGTTTTGAGTCCTTGTATTTGAAATGCTTTCTATTAGTAAAATTGAAATTTCCAAAAACATTTTGTTTCTATTTTACATTTATTGCATTTGATCTGATTCAGGCATGGGCACGATGCGTAGGCAATCCCTATAGGATCCGACCATAGCCATATGAAAAAGACAAATACAGTAAGAATAAAAAAACTAAAATGTAAAGAATAGCGGAGCAATAAAAGAAAACAGGAGAGGAAGAAAAACAAAAGAGAAAGGAAAATCTGCAGCAAAGAAACAATGACAAAATAAAAGAAATAAGGCAAGGATAAAAGAAAGATGCCACAGTCAAAGCCGGAATGATGCAAGCGGTCAAGCAAAATCGCATTCATGTCCCAAATGTGCGGTTATCTATTTGATTAATGCCCTAACCGCTAACAACATTGTTGTTGATGATGAGTCCAGGCAAGTGGTTCAGTTGACTGGCATTCTGGCAACCCACCCATACAACGCCTACTCTAAAGATAAGTCAAAAATGGTTAACCAAGAGTTAGAAGCAAGCATCGTCAACCCATCTAGGGAGGAAAAAGTTGTGGACGTCAACACCATGAAAGAGGAAATGTATAAGTTGAAGCAACATATGGCCGAAATATACCAGGCTTGGGCAAAGGGACACCCACTACCAGCTTACCCTGCCAACCCTACCTACATCCCACCATTAGGTCAGCCACAAGATCCTCCTACAGTTAATTCCTCTCCGGCCTACCCTACTTACCAGCAATACCACTCAACTACTTCACAAACACCACCACCTCGCCCACCCAAGCAAATCCCACGCCCTCCACCTCTAACCACTCCCGTGTTTGTGGCTCCTCCACCCCTCACATTACAGAGATCTTCTAGTGAACCCCTGTTTCAAACTCAGGAAACCTACTACTACCCACCAGAACCCACCATCAAACCACCAGAACCATATCCTTACACTCACCTTCTTGATATCTCAGCTGAAGAAGAGAAGCCTTTTAAAAACACTGAGTAGGAAGATATTATACGAAAGGTCAAAAGCTTGGAACAATCGTTCAGAAATATGCAAGGTCTAGGAGGACAGGTGAGTGTCGCTTACAAGGACTTGTGCTTGTTTCCTGACGTCCAATTGCCTGCGAGATTCAAGTTACCAAAGTTTGATCTGTATGATGGTGGTGACCCAGTAGCACATCTGCGTGGATTTTGTAGCAAGATGAGAGGGGCTCGAGGAAGGGATGAGTTATTAATGGCATACTTTAGTCAAAGTCTCAGTAGTGCTGCTTTGGAGTGGTACACATGGCAAGATCATGCCCAATGGTACACTTGGGATGATTGGCCCAAGCATTTGCAAGCCATTTTTAGTACAACTTAGAGATCGTTCCAGACCGGTTGTCACTGACCAAACTTGAGAAGAAGCCAGGGGAAAGTTTCAGAGAGTATGGTTTTCGGTGGAGAGAACAGGGCGCCAGAGTTGATCCTCCAATGAATGAAAGCAAAATGGTCGATTATTTTCTGCAGGCTTTGGAGCCTACTTACTATGGTCATCTGGTGTCAGCAATGGGAAAGTCATTTAATGAGGTAGTGAAAATGGGAAGTATGGTGGAAGAAGGCCTCAAGACTAACAAAATTATGAGTAATTTGACGATTGAAGCAACTACCCAGGCCATCCAGAGCGACGCTGGAGGGGTATTGGGAAAGAAGAAAAAGAAAGATGTTACAGTAGTAGAATCAAGAGCTTGGTCCAGGGGTCCATCACCATATTATCACCAACCATGCCCCCATCCTAAAACCTACCCACACAACCCATATGGCCCACCACAACACTACTATCCACCTCCAATTCCCTATTTCTCCATCCACCAAGCCCAAACATACCCGCAACCTCAAGCACCATGGCGTGCACATACTCTACAAAATACCTACCACACTCAAAACAAATACCCACCTCCGAGAGCCTACAAAAACCCTACTGGACCCGGTTTTCGACCCAACCCTGCTGCCAAAAATGATAGGTTGCAAAAGAAGAAGACTTTCACTCCGTTAGGAGAATCTTATACAAGCTTATTCCACAGATTGAGATAGTTGGGCATGTTAAATCCAATTGAACCCAAATTGCCAAATCCTCCCCCAAGGAACCTGGACCACTTAGTGAATTGTGAGTATTGCTCAGGTGCCCCAGGGCATGATACAGAGAAGTGCTGGCATTTGAAAACGGCCATCCAGGAGCTCATTGATACCCGCCGGATTGAAGTACAGGCTCCGGAGATGCCTAATATCACTCAAAATCCATTACCCATCCATCATGAGACTCATATGATCGATTTAGTGCAAGAGGGGGAATGCAAGAAACCTTCACATGCCGTGATAATAATCAGGGCCAGTGAGAACAAAGCAAATGAGAAATTAATCAGTGAAAAGGCATTGGTAACAGTAGAACAGACAATCAACAAACTAGTGATGGCAGTAAAACAAGAACCCCTTAAATTATCAGGAGCGGTTGTTATGCATGTTGTGATTGTAAAGGGCGCTCACACAGAGCCGATTTTCATCAAACCGGTGACTCAGTTACCAGTGGTTAGTGAAAAGGCTGTCCCATAGAGCTATGACCGAGTGGCTATGATGTACAAGGGGAAGGATGTTAAAGAAGAAGTTTGTGAAACTCATGGACTGACTCGTTCAGGGAGATGCTTTGCCCCTGAAGAGCTGAGAAAGGTTAAAGCAGCCAAAGACAATCTAGCACCAGTAAAAAGGGTCGTAACTGAAGAAGAGGCTGAAGAATTCTTAAAGAAGATGAAGGTGCAAGATTATTCTATTGTAGAACAACCGAGGGAAACTCGAGCGCAAATCTCACTATTGTCTCTATTGATTCATTCGAACGAGCATCGCCGGGCGTTGATGAAGATTCTAAATGAAGCCCATGTTCCGGATAAGATCTCCGTAAATCATCTGGAGAAGATAGCGAACAAGATTTTTGAGGTCAACAGGGTTACATTTTCTGATGATGAGTTGCCTTTAGAGGGTACTGAGCATAATATAGCACTTTACCTCACTATGAAGTGTGAAGACTCTGTAGTTACTCGAGTATTGATTGACAACGGGTCTAAGCACAAACATTTGCCCTCTCTCCACCCTAGAAAAGTTAAAAGTGGACAGTAAGAGAATCCAGAAGAATAGCGTCTGCGTGCGAGAATTTGATGGAGGGTGAAAATACACGGTCGGGGACATCGTGTTAGAACTGACAATAGGATCAGTTGAATTCACAATGGAGTTCCAAGTGCTCGACGTGGCTGTTTCTTACAATCTCTTATTGGGTCGGCCCTGGATTCATGCCGCAAAAGCTGTGCCGTCTACCATGCATCAGATGGTCAAATTCGAATGGGATCGACAGGAAATTGTTGTGCATGGAGAGGATAATTCATGAAATACCATTATGCCTTTTTATGAAGCTGAGGATGACAAAGATCCATGGGTTTACCAAGTCTTGGACATAGTGTCAGTTGCCAAAATTTCAGAATGAGAATGTATTCCTAGTCCCAAAGTAGCTGCTGCATCTTTCATGATAGCTTCAGAAATGATAAAAAATGGATTTTTACCTAGAAAGGGTTTAGGTGCTTCGTTACGGGGCATCATACAGCCGGTATCTCTTCCTGGAAACTTGGATACTTTCGGTTTAGGCTTTAAACCCACTACTACTGACATAAGGCGAGCTAAGCAGATAAAAAAGAGAACATGGACCCTTCCAAAACCCATACCCCACCTATCATGTTCCTTTGTCTGGCCTGGTACTAAGAGGGGCCCAACAACGGTAATGCTTCATTCTGTAATGATGGAACCCGACAAGGAGCTGATGGAAAAGTTTGAAAAGTTGTTTGATGAGGTAAATATGGTGGAGGCAGGTGAAGGTCCATGCAAAGCAGATGTGCAGTTTGTGGGGGGCCATGCCAAGCTTAATAATTGGGAAGCTACACCTCTTCCTACCCGTAGTGAGTCGTGGTAGTTAGTTTTGATTTTCCTTCCAAATTAATCTGGATTATTTCCAAGGATGTAATTCAGATGCTATGTTCCATCCGTTTGGATGAGTTAAACCTTGTTATCTTACAATTTTAATGAAATGCAATTTCCTCTCTTTTTCATTCCTGATAGCTTTTATTTTGTCTTTCTTTTCTTTCTTGTACAGTCCCTTTTATGCTGGTATCACTGATGTGTCATGCATGCGGAGTCTTCGGCCTAGTCTTGATTACCAATCTAACTCCAAAATAATATTACAAGAAATTGAGTGTGATGACGAGGTAGAATATGATGATGAGGAAGTCTTTGAAGAAATCAGTAAAGAATTAAGTTAATTTTAGGAAAAACCCAAACCTAATCTGAATGATACAGAGGCAGTTAATTTAGGGGATCAGGAGAATGTTCGGGAAACAAAAATAAGTGTCCATTTGGAGCCTCTGCTCAGAGAAGATATAATCAAAGCGCTGCTTGAGTACAAAGATGTTTTTGCGTGGTCATATGACGTTATGCAGGGTTTAAGTACCGATTTGGTGGTCCACAAATTGTCCACCGACCCAGCATGCCCTCCTATCAAGCAAAAGTTGAGGAAATTCAAAACATGTATCAGTGTGAAAATCAAAGAAGAGGTCACCAAGCAGTTTAATGCGAAGGTCCTCCGGGTCACCCGGTATCCCACCTGGTTAGCTAATGTTGTGCCTGTACCAAAGAAGGATGGAAAGACCAGAGTGTGCGTTGATTACCGTGATCTCAATAAGGCGAGTACAAAGATAACTTCCCACTGCCAAATATCCATATATTGATTGACGACTATGCCAAATATGAGATTGGTTCCTTCGTGGATTGTTATGTGGGTTATCACCAGATTTTGATGGATGAGGAAGATGCGGAAAAGATGGCATTCATCACGCCTTGGGGAACGTATTGTTATAGGGTCATGCTGTTTGGATTGAAGAACACAGGGGCATCATACATGAGACCAATGACCACCATGTTCCATGATATGATACATCGGGAAATTGAGGTCTATGTAGAAGACATGATCATAAAGTCAAGGAAGTAGTGTGACCATGTTAAAGACCTGAGAATGTTTTTTTAGAGACTCCGCAGGTACAACCTCAAACTTAATCCAGCAAAATGTGCATTTGGATTTCCGTCGGGGAAGTTGGTGGGTTTGTGGTAAGTCGACGCGGTATTGAGTTAGATCCATCTAAAATCAAAGCCATTCAGGAGTTACTACCACCAAAAAGAAAAAAAAAAGGTGATGAGTTTGCTCGGTAGGTTGAATTACATCAGCAGGTCCATTGCCCAGCTTACAACAACTTGTGAGCCTATCTTTAAGCTGCTAAAGAAAGATGTTATGGTCAGATGGACAGATGAATGTCAGGCAGCATTTGACAAAATTAAGGAGTATTTGGCCAGTCCACTTGTGTTGGTTTCGCTAGAGCCGGGAAGACCTTTGATCCTCTATCTGAAAGTTTTGGATAACTCTTTTGGTTGTGTACTGGGGCAGCATGACGTTACAGGAAATAAAGAGCAGACGATTTACTACCTCAGCAAAAAGTTCACATCTTATGAGGTAAAGTACACTCAGCTCAAGAGAACGTGTTGTGCTTTAACTTGGGTCGCGCAAAAATTGAAACATTACTTGTCATCATATACCACCTATCTCATCTCGAGGTTGGACCCCTTAAAGTACATTTTTTAAAATCCCATGCCCACAGGGAGGCTCGCGAAATGGAAAATCTTGCTCACAGAATTTGATATTGTCTACGTGACCCGTATTGTGATGAAAGCATAAGCAGTGGCTGATTATTTAGCCGAGAACCCAGTTGATGATGAATATGAACCTTTGAAGATATATTTCCCTGATGAGGAGACAATGCATATCGAGAAATCAGAACAAGATGAAAAACCGGGATGGAAGTTGTTTTTTGATGGAGCTGCCAATGCCAAAGGTGTTGGGATAGGAGCAGTACTTATTTCTGAGACAGGGAAGCATTACCCTGTTACAGCTCAACTTCGTTTCTACTGCACTAATAACATGGCTGAGTATGAGGCATGTATCTTGGGTTTAAGGTTATCCATAGACATGGGTGTCCAGGAGATCTTGGTCATGGGCAACTCGGATCTTTTAGTTCACCAGATTCAGGGAGAATGGGAGACAGGAGACTTAAAGCTCATACCGTACCGGCAATGCTTGCATGAACTTTGTCAACGGTTCCAGGTCAATAGATTTTAGGCATATTCCAAAGATCCATAATGAAGTTGCAGATGATTTGGCTACTTTGGCGCCGATGTTGCATCATCCAGATAAGGCTTATCGGACCCGTTGTAGATTCAGGTCCGAGATCAGCATGCCTATTGTAATATGGTGGAAGAAGAGCTTGATGGTGAGCCATGTTTCCATGATATCAAAGAATACCTCAGGATGGGAGTATATCCGGCATAGGCCACATGGGATCAAAAAAGAGCCATTAGATGCTTAGCTAGCCGATTTTTCTTCAGTGGAGGAGTGTTGTACAAAAGAACTCCAGATCTTGGTTTATTGAGGTGCATGGATGCTAAACAAGCTACAGCTATCATGACCGAGGTACATGCGAGAGTTTGTGGACCTCATATGAGTGGATATGTATTGGCCAAGAAGATTCTTCGAGTAGGATATTATTGGCTCACTATGGAATGAGATTGTATCTGTTTCGTACGCAAGTGTCATCAATGCCAAGTGCATGGAGATTTGATTCATTCTCCACCATCTGAATTGCACACAATGTCGGTACCATGGCCCTTCGTTGCTTGGGGAATGGATGTCAATGGGCCAATCGAGCCAGCAGCGTCCAATGGGCACAGGTTTATTCTGGTAGCCATTGATTATTTCACTAAGTGGGTTAAGGCGAAAACTTTCAAATCGGTGACCAAGAAGGCAGTGGTTGATTTTGTGCATTCAAATATCATTTGTCAATTCGGTGTCCCAAAGGTAATTATCACAGATAACGGTGCCAACCTCAACATCCATCTGATGGCGGAGACATGTCAGCAATTTAAGATCACGCACTGCAATTCCACCCCATATCATCCTAAGGCTAATGGAGCGGTCGAGGCAGCTAACAAGAACATCAAGAAGATACTTCGGAAAATGGTGGAAGGATCCAGGCAATTGCATGAGAAGTTACCTTTTGCTCTGTTAGGCTATCGCACTACTGTTCGCACTTCTGTAGGGGCAACTCCTTATTCACTGGTATATGGTACAGAGGCGGTGATACCTGCAGAGGTTGAAATACCATCCCTTCGGATTATTGCCGAAGCAGAAATTGACGATGATGAGTGTGTTAAAGCCCGTTTGGAAAAATTGAGCCTGATTGATGAAAAGAGATTGGCAGCAGTATGTCATGGACAGTTATACCAACTGAGAATGGCAAGAGCATATAACAAGAAAGTGCATCCGCGGATGTTTGAAGTAGGGCAATTGGTGCTGAGGCGTATCTTACCTCATTGGGCTGAGGCAAAAGGAAAGTTCGCCCCCAACTGGCAGGGGCCATTTGTTGTAACACGAATGTTGTCCAATAGTGCATTGTATCTAACAGACGTGGAAGGGAAATGTGTAGAAATGGCTATCAACTCTGATGCAGTCAAGCGATACTATGTATGATTTTTTTATCTAAATGTACCTAATTGTATTTGGCATGTTGTGACATTGAAATGACGAAGGCATTTTGTTCTGCTATGCAAACACTTTATCCTTTGTTATCCCTTTGAGCCTTATTCTATTTTCTTTCGTATCCCTCTTTCGGAATCAATAACAAAACTCGAAATCCCGAGCATGGAAACTAAGTGGAGAAATAAGAGAAAAATAGCGAAAAAAGAAAAGAAAGGAAAAGAAAAGAAAAAGAAAAGAAAAGAAAAAAAGAAGAAAAGAGAAAAGAAAAAGAAAATAAAAGAAATGAAAAGAAAAGGAAAAATGGAAAAGGAAAGATCGCATCAACAAAGTAATTTTATGACCTGAACTACGCTTGACTTGATCTCGAAAGGGTACATAGGCAGCCTCTCTTTGAGGTTCAGTCACAACAAAATAAAAGTCCAAAAGTCCCCAAGAAAGCAAACTGGGGCAGAAGTTGTGGTCGTTGTGAGAAGTCTAATTCCGAAAGTTGTAATTTTTAACCCATGTTGAATTATTTTGAGCCTCTATACCCTTCTTTCTAAAACCCATCCAAAAGCCACATTACGGTCCAAATAAAGACCCTCCGATCAATGTCTAGGAAATGCCAATACGAGCAGGTAAAATGATTCATGTTGGAGACAACACTCTGGTGCCAGAAGGAAAGTGATGAAAATGAGAGAGTCTTATTGGTGAAAACCCTCACGAGCACCTTAAGGTGACGGGAGCTGAGAGAAATAAAAAAAATGAGAGTGTCTTATTGGTGAAAACCCTCACGGACACCTTAAGGCGACGGGAGCTGAGAGAAATTAAAAATGAGAAAGTCTTGTTGGTGAAAACCCTCACGGGCACTGTAAGGCGAAGTGAGTTTTGAGAGATACCAAAAATGAGAGAGTCTTATTGGTGAAAACCCTCTCGGGCACTATAAGCCGAAAGTGAATTTTTAGATGGGCAAATGAAAGAAGTCTGTGGTTGAAAGGTGTTTGAAACATGGCTAAACAAGCAAGGTCCGTGTTTTGACGGAAGTCGGGTTATGAAAGTATGGAACAACAAATATGGCAATTGAAAGTTGATTGGTTGAACAGACAAGACTGGTTAATCCAAAATGCATGGCACGATCAATGGTACCAGCCGTTCCACTCAGATAAGTCCTATCCTTTTTCTCTTCATTACAAATTATCCATTTTCAGAGTCTTTCTATCCTTAATCTACGAGTTCATTGCATTTCATTCTCTTGAAGTCTGTCTATAAGATGTTTCAGTGTCAGTCTATTCAAAAACAAAAGAAGGATGTCAAGGTTAACTACCAGCTTCCCAGTTGTATGACACAACAAGGTTGGAACATATCAAAAGAAAGTAAAGCATGAAGGACGAATGGAAATCCCATCAGTGGGTTAATCAGATAAATGTGGGGGAAAAGCAAAGTTTCACAAGAGGGGCCAGAAACACAAAACAACAATACGGGATAGAACATTTGGGTCATCAAAGTCAGAGGGTTGATAGTCAGTCAGGAAGTCAAGGCGTTTCAAAGCATGTCTAGGGAAACAAGTTGGAGCAAAGCCGGAAGAAGGAATATACCCAACAAGAATGCCAGCAGCTAACCACATTTTAAACTGACAAGATTTTTTCTTTGATTGAAACAGGGGCAGAAATTTCGGAGAAACCCTCCGTAAGGAAAGGCAGCACCCAAACAGGTATGATTGAAAATTCTCAGGACCCTCCTAGAAAATGGGACTTAGTTTAAATTTCAAAATAATCATGAGAAGAATAACTTAGCATAAATGTACCCTAAAGGAATATAAGTTTGTTCTATTGTTTGCATGTTTAAAATAGGTTTCAATTAAGAGTTTTCAGGACCCTCCTGGATAATGGGATGTAGTTTTAAGGTCTGTTTAGATAACAAGATATAGTGGAAGTTGTAATAGAAGTTGTCAGGACCCTCCCAGATAATGGGAAGTAGTTTAAGACCTTTCGATAACAAATATAGTGGGAGTAACACTTTTAGAAGAGATAGTAACTGTTAGGAGTTGTCAGGACCTCCCTGGATAATAATAATTAGCTTTCAAATTCTGATAATAGTTGGTAAAATAATTCAGTTTAACACTCATCCATGTGCCCAACCATCAAACTGAGGCAGAAAATTTTCATTGTTTGTCCGTTTTGTTGCAATCAGGAGCCCACCTGGAGAACAAGGGAATACATTTCAAGTTTCAGCAATCAGGAGCCCACTTGGAGAACAAGGGAATACATTTCAAGTTCAGCAATCAGAAGCCCACCTGGAGAACAAGGGAATACATCTTAGAGCTCTGCAATCAGGAGCCCGCCTGGAGAACAAGGGAAGTGTAGTTCAAATTTTAGCTTTTAAATTTTAATATTGGATAACATGATGTGCCCAGCCACCAAACTGGGGCAGAAAATTTTCTTTGGATGTATATTTTGTTGCAATCAGGAGCCCACCTGGAGAACTAGGGAATACTTTTTCAGTTCCGCAATCTGGAGCCCACCTAGAGAACAAAGGGAATACATTTCAAGAGCAGCAGTCAGGCACCCATCTGGAGAACAAGGGAAGTATAATGCAAATTTTATCCTTCAAGTTTTAATATGTGGTAACATAACGCATCCGGTCATCAAACTGGGGCAGAAAATTTTCTTTGTCTTGTATGTTTTGTCGCAATCAGGAGCCCACCTGGAGAACAAGGGAATACTCTTCAAGTATTGGAGTCAGGAGCCCACCTGGAGAACAAGGGAATAATTCTCAAGCATCGCCATCAGGAAGCTTGCCTGGAAAACAAGGGAATACTGTTCAAGGATCGCAGTCAGGAACCCACCTGGAGAACAAGGGAATACTTCTCAAGCGTCAGTAACCAGGAGCCCGCCTGGAGAATAGAGGCACGTATTTCAAATTACAGCAATCAAGCATCATCAAGAGGAATGGCAAAACATCGCTAAGGCAACAACAAGAATCCCATCGAAAGAATACAAGATACAAATTCAAGGCAACACAAGAGCAAGTTCGAAGACATAGATAGGATATTTTGTAACTAATAGATCATAGCTTAGGCAAGTTTCTTTTGTTTTACCACGGTGTAAAAGGAGGTCAGCAAGCAATAGCAACAATAATAGCAATGAGATCACAGCTCTTGGTACTCCCAGCTACCAGACACTCCTGAACTATACTGACCTGATTCCTGTTTAGCCCTGGATATAGGCAATCTCTGAAGCAGGATGCAGTCAAAACTTTTCAAAATGCTTCACACGGAATATGGGAATGGGCAAAAATCGCTCGTTTCCGCTCACTTATCTTTGCACGAAAACTCTTTGTGTTTCTGGGCAAAGAGGGGCAGATGTGAGCACGTGAGTTTTGCCCTAAGCAATATTTCCCAAAATTTCAAACAAAATAATTTCTTTAGTATTTTACAATTTTTTATGAATTTTATGGCATTTTTTGGTAATTATTTGCATTTTATTTGTGCGTTGTAATTCGTATGAAAATACAAAAAAAAATATGCATTTGCATTTAGGATTTAATTTCATATTTTTAGTATCAATTAGGGGAACAAAACATGAAGAAAATAATCAAAATAGTTCATTGGGTGCATTTAATTGTTTTAATTAAATTTGGCATGAAATAGTTTTTAAAACAATTTTAGGAATTAATTAGCTTAATTTTGGGAAATAAATTAGGTTTCATTTTTTATTCTTATAAAATCAGAAAAATAATATAAAAATGTAAAAGTAAAATGAAAATAAAAAGGCAAAGAAAAGAAAATAAAGGGAATAAACAAAAAAAGGAAAAGAAGGCTGCCCAAAATTGGGCTGTTTTTAAATCAAATTCAAGCCCAGTGCACATTTTCCGCCCAGGCCCAACCATGACCCAATCCGGTCCGTCCCCATTACCCTCTAAACGACCCCGTTTTAGAGCCGAATGATCTGAACCGTCGAGGTTCTTTCGATCAAACGGCTCAGAGGCAGGGTAGGCATATTATATAACTGTCTGAAATACACGCCCCCTTCCTCGGCTCTTTCCCCCCCCCCCCCCTTCAGAGATGAAACCCTAGTTCAACCGACCTTAGATTACATCGCCGGTGATGGCGGCACCAACGCCAACGGCCGCCAGATTTACACCGTAGGTTCCCCTCAACCATATCATTTCAAATGCCTAAGTATCTTCCTCCAAATATTGGCACCCCATCTCGAATATTGAATCCAAGTTTCTCAAGCTAAGGTGTCACATTGTCCAAATCCCACCAAAATAACATCCAGGCTTCTCCTTCTCTTCCTTTTTCTATATATACCAGCCTTTTCTTCCAAATACCCTCCCTATCTCGTCGAATAATGGTTCAAAGTTTTCTGGCCATGACGTCGGTTACGCCAAATGGTCCCAAATTAACATCACATAATAGCCCAAGCTTCCTATAAACAACACCCCTAGCCTCACCCCTCAAACATGGCCGGAAAGCTTCGAATATCAATTTTAAATTTTTCGGCCAAAATCCTAGTTGTCCCAAATCTCTCCAAATTAATACCCTAACCTTGAGACCCTCCTCATAAAGAATCCATGATCGATAACATTCAATTCCTACTGGAGTCCACTGATTCGACAGCTAGGTTTGAGATAATCCATGGAATGAATTTCATAGCTCCCAAGGCATATGATGAGTCTGTTCTTTTCTTTTTTATCTTATATTTGACTTCTTTTCCATTTTTAGTAATCAAGTCTTTGGATTTTTTCTTTGGAATTTTAGTCTGAATCTGTTATTTGTTCAGAATAAAGCTGTGTCGATTTTAGGATTTTTGATTAATTAGATTTCAAGGTTAATTAAAAGTAGTAAATATGCTTCATGATTAGTCTAAATTTCTGTTAATTCTACTAGGCTTGGCTGTCTTTGCTTCATGATTCAATAGACTTAATTGTTGCTTGTTCCCATTTAGTTATTTCTGGTATTAGTTAGTTAATTGGTACTAAGGATATAATAGTTTCCAAGTTTGTTAGTTCATGGGTATTGACTGTAGAGGGGCAGGGGATAGGGTCGTAATTTCAGAATTAGCACAGGGGTAATATAGGGTAATTCAGGGTAATGTTTCTTTGGTATTTAATCTAGTATCCCCTAGAAGTTTCTAGGTTGTGGTGGTAATTGACATTTTTCAGATAAATAAAGGTGTGACTTGAGTCATAAGGAAAAATAAAGGGTTAAAATGGGAAGTTAACAAGGGAACCAAAAGGAAAAATAAAGATCTAATGCTCACTTCATTGTTTCCTATAAAAGGCAACACAAATGCCTTGATTTAAAAAGTTTTTAGCCTCCAAAATACCCCCAAAAGTTCTCTCTAATTTTCAGGTCTGAATTTTAAATTTAAACATTCAAAAATCCAAAAACAATAGAAAATTTAGTAGAAAACAGAAAAACCAAAAAATATTTACTGTTTCATTGCCTATTTCTGTCAATTTTCAGATTCTGCTTTGGTTTTCTTCATTTTTGCTTTAGATTTGAATTCTAAAAGCATTTTGAGGTGTTTTATGATCTATTTGGGTTAAATTTGGGGCCTGTTAGTGTGAATTTCAATCGAGTTTGAGTCAGTGAGGTTATATGGCATGTTAGACTCAAGTTCGAGTAAATTTGGGTGTTCAAGTTGATTTTCAAAATCATTGCTGAAGTTGTTAGCTATGAAATCATCTATGGGCTGTTGATTATTTCTAAGTTGTGTTAAACATCAATAAATTACTGTAGTTGTGTACAGAAATTACTGCTGTTGTGTTATTGCCTAAGCTGACCTCAATTTTCCTTCTCATTTTGCTAAATTCCAGGTACACTTACTGTAAGCCTCAAGCATTGCAATTGAAATGAAAAATGCTGCTTGTTTCAATTACTTGATGAATCTATTTGGATTATGTGGTAGAGTTTGTATTGATGACTGATTTATAGAAGTTGTAGTTGAATTCAATTAAAATGGCTTGTATAATGGGGACTGTCTAGACTGCATTTGATTTGTGTTAGACTGTTTTAATTTCAGAATGTTGGACATTTATTGTTTATAAATTGATAGCTTAAGCTCATGTATGTAGTTAGTAAATAACAGATTCTATATTGTTTTGTCTTACCGGACTGCTTTAATCTCAAACTGTTTGACACTTATTGTGTATAAATTGATAGCTTAAACTCATGTATGTAATTAGGAAATAATAAATTTTGTGCCATTTTGTTTTACCTCATACAAAACACGCCTATCATCTAGGGTCAGATTCACACTTGCACTTCCAAATTCATAAAATTGGAATGGCATGCTTCACTGTATATGTATAAGACCTTGTTAAGGCATGTTTTCACTAAAATCATTGCTCATCCATAGGATTGCACATATCCATGATTTCGTTGTTAGTATAATTTGTTTAAGATTACGAGGACTTTAAAAATTAGGACTTTGAAGGTTTTATTGTTAATTGTTCCTGGTCTCAATATATACTGTTCACATGTTTACTTTAGGATGAAATTGATTGTTAAACAAACAAATTGCATTAAAAAAAATGTTTATCAGTGTTAAGTTTAAGCCTTGGCCCCTGATCACTAATAAGTTGATTTTAAACATTATACCCTGGCCTGCGAAGTGTGGCATTCCAATTGGGTTAAAGTCGTTAGGCCCAGGTCATATCCCTACCCATTTTAGGCCCAAGGCAGATGGCTTTCACTTGTATTGTCTTGGGGCAAATTCCAAAGTCAAACATTGTGAGTATTAAATATATGACCAATTTTGTAGTATAGGTTTTTGGCTTTTTGGTTAAGTAGCATATTCGAATTAAGAGGTTCACCCCTTGTTCGAGTGTGGACTTGAACCGCAGCCCAATTTCCTTGACTACTTCAACCATAGCTTTAATAAGGCCCTTTACAGACAAAATAATAAATAGACAATTTTAGTTTGCTTTATGTTGGCCTTCTAATAATAAAATGAGACGAGCCTCGCCAAACCAAATACAAATTGCGGGGCCCTCGAATAAACATTATATTAAAAATACTTAGTGATTCGGGACGGGCCGTTTAGGGAATTTCACGGCCTTCACAAAAGATAATAAGCGCGTAGTTCCTTTAGCCGCGTATTCTAATAATATTACCTTCCTAAATATGGGTGCACATTTATATGACCCAAATCTAAATCTCAACGAAGTCAAAATGTGTTAAAAGCCACGGGTGCACTGGTGCGACGTGGTTCGAGATACATTTTTACGACGTTGCAATTCTTATTAAAAAATAAATATATAATAAAAGCGGGTTATTAATAAAAGGATCATAGGTTAGAACTTGTTTTGAAATTAGATAAAATCAAATACAATAGTTGAGCGACCATGCTAGAACCACGGAATTCGGGAATGCCTAACGCCTACTCCCGGGTTAACAGAATTCCTTACTCGGATTTCTGATTCGCGGACTGTTAACAAAGTCATAATTTCCTCAGTTCGGGATTCAACCGGTGACTTGGGACACCATAAATCTCCCAAGTGGTAACTCTGAAATCTTAATAACAAATCCCATTTTGGTTGTCCTTTAATTAGAAAAACACCTTTACGCCCTCGCAGGGGTGTATTGTAAAAAGGAGGTGTGACACTCACCCCCCTCCACCATTAAACCTTCGGTGTTTGAAGTGTTGAGGTCTAACTTCGATGATTCTCTTTCGGATCTTCTCAGAGCTATAGTTCTATGGCCTCTCCAGCCTTTGCTCCGGCATATTCAAGCATTTCTAGCCCATTTCCAACCTCTCTGACTCTAGATCGGGCTTTCTTCCAAGCCTTTCTCATTTCTAGGGTTTGTACAAAACCCTAAGCTATTCGAGGTTTTTCTCTGTTTGTTTTCTTAGATCTATGCCATATCCGTGTTCGACTGGATTTTTAAAGTGTTTTCCCTAATCTTTTCATTCAAAATTGTTCCTCTTCGATTTAGGGTTTTTGAAAAGGTTTCATAACATTTTTCTGATTCTTCCTTTTCTTTTCTTTATGTGTGTTTGCCTATACTATGTTTTACCACACATGTGTTGTTCTTCTGCTTTCTTTCTACATGACTTTTTTGGATTTTGCATTCTACTATGCCTCTAGACTAGGCTCGCATGTCAATTGTTGTTATGTTTTTCTATATGTTCTTTGCTATGCTTTTCACTATTTTTCTATTGTATGTGTTTCCTGTTGAGTTCTTAAGTTTTTTTTGGTTTACTGGACTTTGTTCGTGTTCTTTCTAAACAGGTTTCACCTACTGTTTCCTAAGTTTATACTACCTTTTTATCTTCTGAACATGCTTGATTTCCGAGCTTTTCTTAATACATGTTCTCTTCAAATCAGCTTTTCCACTCTGTTTCTTCAAACTTGCCATTGTATTTGTTTGTTTCTCATGAGTCTCTTAAAGCGACCCCTGAGCCAATTGCTTTGTCTTCTTGTCTCTGCATCTGATTCGAGTAAAAAACCCTAGTAGTTGGGGTTTTTGGCAAGATTGATTTTATGTTTGGACTGGGGTTCTATTATGGGATCCTGGGTTCTCTCAAACTGATTCTGAGTCTATACACTAAACTTGAACCTCTTTATTTATGACTCTGAGCTCTTCTATGATAGGTTTCTAATTAACATGACAACTCTTTCTTGTTTGACATGCCTGTGTGCTTTACATATGAGAAATTCTTCCTTCAAAA
The DNA here is from genome assembly GCA_026770625.1 of Nicotiana glauca. Taxonomy (NCBI): domain Eukaryota; kingdom Viridiplantae; phylum Streptophyta; class Magnoliopsida; order Solanales; family Solanaceae; genus Nicotiana; species Nicotiana glauca. The sequence goes on along the minus strand of MU737055.1, from coordinate 216,907 downwards.
AGGTTTTTCCAACTTATGATTTATTCCAAATTCTTTTTAGAAAGATTTGATTGATTGTTATTGATTTTCCTTAAGTAAAACCCTTTCCTCTCTTTCCCTGACTTGGTTTATTCGAATAAAGCCTGCAATTTTAATTTTTACTGGCAGTTTTATTGATTCTCTTTCCTTATTCTCACAAACCGTGTTACTATAAAATTAATTCCTCAAATAGACCGTTGTGTATTTGCCCTTATTGTACTACTTTGGAAAATTTTTTGATCAAACTTTTTCCTTATTTAATTTTGCTCGTTGGAAATCAGAATCCCACAATTCAAGGGAATCCTTTTGTAATTGATTGCAAAACTATTCTCTTACATTTTTCTTACTTACAGAACTATAATTGTTGGGTATGACCACCAGCCTGTCTTGTATTTTCCCAAAATACCCTCTATTGCACTTATACTCATTCCTAATTTCTAAGTTCTGCCCCCCTCCTATGAGCCCTGCTTTGGGACCTTGAGTTCCCTCTGAACTTGGACATTTGAGAGCTGGCCGTTCCACACTGCACTTTAATTCAATTTTGCAATATATTTGGGTGTAAGCACTCCCCGGAGTTCATGAAGCTCCTGGGAACTCTGACACACCCCAAAAAAAGATAGAAAGGCTTTGGAAATCTGATTTTGAAAGTTAGTTTATTTCATGTTTCAGACCTTGAGTCTGAATTAGGCTCCTTTGTTGTAGTTTAATTTCTGATGTAATTTTAGTTTTCTTTATTCATTTTGGGTTTTAATAATTTGTAATAACTTATGGTGTTTATAGTGAAAAAGGGAGGGTCATTCATGTATATATACGGGTAGACATCATGATCCTAGGTATTCATTCCTGCAATCACAACCTGCTTTTCACTTGTGCATTTCATGTACAAATCCTGCATATAGTTTCTGCACTTCTGCATCTCATCCAGAAATCCTGCCTATAGGTTTTCTGCACTTCTCCATATAAAGATTATGACTATAAGGTTTTTTTGCACTTCTGTATACAGAAATCATGACTATAAGGTTTTTTTGTACTTTTGCGTATGAAATCATGACTATAAGGTGTTTTTTCACTTCTGCACATAGAGATCATGACTATAGTGTTTTTCTGCACTTCTGCATATCATTTATCACTCGGCAAATAGTTTATAGGCTCAAATAACAAATTGCACTCTAGATACCATGTCTCTAGGATTCTTGCACTTTTATAAACGTTTTAAAATCAACCACACTTATAAAGCATGGCTATAGGAATAACTAACTGAATCTAAATTGTCTACCTCGCTTACAAGTCTAGAACAAGTAGTCGTGTCGTTTAATATCTACAGAACTTATGTTTTTCTATAATCAGTAAGCCTTCTTTAAAGTCAACATACTGGTGCATTATTAGATATCATGCATATAGGTGTCACTTAGGCAAGCCATTAGGTAATTAATTAATTACATCAGTATTTGATTATTACAAACAGGGGTAGACCTAATTCAAACTTTTTATCTGATAAATATGTGATAAATCAGCCTGCCTTAACACTTTAAATTTAATTCAGACCATGACCAGTATTTGTAAGGCATGCTAAACAATCTGCTTTTAAGTGAGAAGGCCTGCCCGGTCATTTTAATTATTCTGGGTATCCCATATCTGTTTCTACAAGTTTTTTTTGTCACTCTAGAATTTTATCCTTTTTAAACCATACCAAATCCACATTTCCCTCCCCTTTAGGTCTAGTAGTCCCAAATGCCTCCGAGACTGATAGGATTGGGATGGGTAATAGCATATAATAAGTAACAAGACTATTTCGCGTTAAATACCTTAACAGGGTGGGAAGGGTAGATATGGATATGATGACCACATGTATAAACGGTTACCGGGTGTTGTTTGGGGTGATCCATACTATTTATAAACCTAAGACCCCCTTTCACTTTACTTGTCTATATTTTTGGAATTTTAAAAGTATTCAATTTTTAGCTTTTTTAACCTCTTCTACTTTAATTAACTTGCATCAATTATGTGCAAACCCCTTCCCCCTTTACTTGTGTTTTTTAGAATTCTAAAATGACTTCTTCCAAATTTCAACCTGTTTAACTTCTTGTTCTTCGGTTGCTTGCAACCCTTACGTGAAAGCTAACTAGTATTTACAATTCTTGTTTGTTTACTTGTTATTTGTACTTAATGTCACAATTGTAGCATGGTCGGGAACCACACTAGTGGATCTTGAGGAGTGTCTAACACCTTCCCCTCGAGTAATTTCAAGCACTTACCCAATTTCTGGTTTTATAAATCAAATTCATTTTTAGTTTCCTAATGCACTTACTCATTAGGTGGCAACTCTTCAAAAATTGCAAACCCAATTCCCAAAAGGAAAAGAGTTATTCGCCCAAATGTCATAAACCCGATTTATCGAGAAAAAGGGGGCACCGACAGAGGTAGGTATTAGCCTCATGCAAATATGGAGGCAAGGATTAGCCTCATGCAAATATGGAGGCAAGGATTAGCCTTTTGCATATATGGAAGCAGGGATTAGCCTCATGCAAATATCAAATAGCAAATAAGGGTAAAGTGTTTCTTAGCTGAGGATACGTTAAGTGTCTGGTGGCCCGTTTGATAATGATTTTGCTTCATGTATATATATTTGAGAATTCTATCGCTATATCCTATGTGGCTACGCTTAAAGAAAAATTGTAAATTTCATAAGGGGAGGTTGGTTCATGCCTTTGTCTGCTGGCCTTGCTATGCTCTATTCCGGAGACCTCATTTGAGTTGCCCTTGGTAACACCTGACTGTTAAGGAAATAGAGTTTTTGAAAATATGCAATTATGATAAAAATAAAGTCATTACAGAAACATATTGAAATATCAAGTAATTTTAGATGAACTAGTGACTGTTACACATTTCAAAGACATTGCAGCTTTCTCATGTTAGAATTTTGAGGGTCCTCAACAAAATTCTACCCCAGTTTGGTAGATGATCCTTCGATTGTTTTTGACTAACGAGACATGTTTAACCTCATTTGGAATTTTGAGAATCCTTCTCAAAATTCAACCTAGTTTCTTAACTGATTTCTGACTGTCTAGCATATGTTGGCGTCGGCTGGACTAGCTCTGGAATTTTGAGGGTCTTCCTCAAAATTCTGCCCTAGTTTCTGGTCTTGGGGGGATGGGAGAAATGGTAATTTTATTATGATATGAACGAACCCACAGGGCTGCCAACGTATCCCCTCTTAAATAGGAATGAGATCAAGTGTAGTTTAATTATATCTTGTGAATGTGAAACATCTAAGCATAATATCTTTTGACTACGTCTGAATTGATTGGTTTTGGCCAAATTTCTCCATACATTTCTGCAAGTATGAGTGCTCCTTCTGTTAGCACCCTGTGAACCATGTAAGGACCTTGCCAATTGGGAGAAAATTTCCCTTTGGCTTAGTCTTGATGTTGAAAGTTCTTCTTCAGCACCAGCTGTCCTGGTGCAAATTGCCTTTGTCTGACTCTTTTATTGAAAGCTCTAGACATTCTGTTTTGATAAACCTGACTGTTGTCACACCTCGTTTTTACCTACTACACCCTGCAAAGGGGCGCAAGGGGTATTTTTCCAATTAAAGGACAATCGAAACGGGATTTATTTATTTAATTCAGAGTCGCCACTTGGGAGATTTATGGTGTCCCAAGTCACCGGTTGAATCCCGAATCAAGGAAAAATTGACTCTGTATTACAGTCCACGAACCAAAAATCCGGATAAGGAATTCTGTTAACCCCGAAAAGGTGTTAGGCATTCCCGAGTTCCGTGGTTCTAGCACGGTCGCTCAACTGTCATATTCGGCTTAATTATCTGATTTATACAAGTCGAACCTGTGTGCAAATTTTTTAATTCTTTACCTCTTTTATTATTGTTATTTTTAAAAGATAATTGCAACGTTGCAGAAACGCATCTTGAACCACGTCACATCAATGCACCCGTGGTTATAGACACATTTCGACTCCGTTGAGATTTGGATTTGGGTCACATAAATGTGCACCCGAATTTAAGAAGGTAAAATTTTTAAACACGTGCCTAAAGAGACTAACGCGTTATTATTCTTTTGGGGAAGGCCGTGAAATTTTTCTAGATGTCCTATCCCGAATTCTAAGTAATTATTATAACCATTTATTGAGGACCCCGCAGTTTGTTCGTTTTATTTGGCGAGGCTCTTCTCATTTTTCTATTTAAAGGTCTATCCTAAAGTAAACTATGATATTCTGTATTGGAAATTACTACATGAAACTCTGAACCATCTGGAATTCATTTTTACAATTAGTAAAACTAACCTTAATCACTAGTGCTCACTCGAATGTTTGTTAAACTTTGTCAACACTTGGAAATTCTATTATCATTAATATTCAAAGGAATATTAACACGTCTTGTTCGAACCCAACTCATGCCTACTGGTAAAATGTGAGAATGAACTGATAAACTGGTGACTAATCAATTCAGATCCTAATACCACTTTAGTTACTAATTACGGGCTGAGTTACTTCTACTGAATACAAAAACTCTTACAAATTTGAAGTAATTCGAAACAAACCAACAGTCTTTCAGTTTATTGTTACATGACTAATTTCAGTCCTACTAGTACAACTTCAAGCAAAGGCCTTAATATATTAAAAAATCAAACATTCTGATACATAAATCAAATGACTAAATCACATAATCTCATGCTTCAATTACTATGCCATTCTTCACATTTCAGTGCAAAATTACCCAGGATCAAGCTGTGTACCTGCAAATGGCAATACAAGAAGAGGAGAAGGAATAGTCAGCAGCAGTAGTAACACAACAATAACAGCAACAACAGATTGACAATTAGCAGCAACAAACAGAGCCAATTTCGAGACCAAACCACAGTCAAAATGCCCAGGATTATTTGAAAACCAAACAAAGTCGACAGGACAGGATCAAAACAATCCACAAACAGCTTGAAACCCAATGAGAATACAGAAATCAACTATACACAACCATGACAAAACCAACTGGTGTAGAAGTTTGATTCAAACAGAACAGATCCCACATTGTAAATGACTCCAAATATCTTAACTTTGAATATAGAAAGAAGTAAAGAAAAATAGGGTTTAACCTATTTCAGACCCTAAGTGAGGCAATGAAACAGTAGCTATTCCTTTTTTCAACTCTCAACAATGACTTGTCAACTCTTTAAGCTTCTAAAACTAATTTTTCCGACTTCTTTTTTACTTTTAAGTTAACTCACCAAGAAGAAGCCCCCCCTTAAACTCTGTCCAAACACCCTATACTTATACCCAACTGAACCCCTTATAGCCCTTGGAATACTCGGACCAAATTTTATACTAGTTCTGCCCATCCCCTTTAGAACCCCATCACTATATGTCTTTCTCCTTTTGAGTTACTTATTCCCCACTACTATATGTTTTTTTTCTTTTAGTTCACTTGTTCCCCACTACCATATGTCCCCTCCTATTCATAATTTAATTGTTATGGGTATAGCATAGTATTAAATTGCTTCCCATAAACCATCCCATGCTATTATGTTTCCCAAACCATTATGATTAAACAAATACATCAGTTAATGCTTTATTAGTACTTAACTGACAGACCATTCAACTTAACCATTTTCAAACCCCTTGACATCCCCAAAATACCCTCCTAAAGCTACTGAAATTACTATCCTAACCTGACCTCTTTAATCTGCCCCAAAACTATCAGCTATACGTAATTCAGCTTATCAATCAATCACTTAGCCATATAAACTGACTCCAAACAAGCATATCAAAACTAAATTCAATATAAAACTACATCAAGATTCAACTCATCAAAATCTATTCAAGTTTGCATTCAGATTGGACCTAATAGTATCAAAATAAGAACCAATGATTCAAAGCCACATACATTAGACTACTAAGGTCGGATTGATTACACAGATACAGGGAGTAAGCTAACAACATTGGGGAACCAATCATAATTAGCTTAAACACAAATGAACGAGCAGGGAATCAAACCTAAATCAAACCTATACATGATGTTGGATCACTGATAGTAAATTTGTAATGAGCCCTGAAGCTAAGTGTCTAAGGATCAACATAAAAAACATCCGACATCAAAACATTTGATGAGAACTGCTGGACTACAAACAAAATGGATTAATCGTCAAAACTATTCATAACCTACGTCAATTGGCAGAAGGAAATTGGACCAAGAAAAGGGTCCAGAAGAGGATAAAAAGATAATCCACAAAAAATAATGAAAAATCAATCAAACAAAATTCAACAAACCTAAACAAATAAACAATAACCAAATAGAATAGAAAAGGAAAGGAAAAATACCTCAAAATCAGAAACCAATCGAACTCCGATCTGTCGAAGCTTTGACTCGAGCTTTTGAGGCCAAAACGGACCTTAATCGAGTGTTCTCGACTGATAATACTCGACTAAGGTCGATTAAAACCTCAAGTTTAAACCCCACCTCGGACCGACTCAGTTTTGGTCTTCTAGGGTTCGCTCTTTAGATTTTGTATTCGACAAGTTCTAACGTGATTCAAACGGAACCGGGGTAGGATTTGGGACGAGGGCAGTCTAGTGGTTGACTGGTGTGATTTTGGGAGCGATTGGGTGAACTTGGGTTAAGGGTCCTGATCTTCGATCTAAGATTCGAAACGATCGGTTGTGATTAGAGGAAAATATGGTGTGGATTCGGAAAGAGGATGGGTTCGTGGTCAAGGGGTATTAGTTTCGTGGTCATCGAACCTCAGGCCACCTGGTTTTCAGGCGAAGGGAAAGGTGGCGGCTAGGGTTTCAAGGAAGGGGTTCAAGTCTCTTAACTCAGAGACGAAAAGGGGGGGGTTTGGCTATGAGGGGCTGGGTAGGAGTTTTAGGTTTATATAGTGGGTAAGGGTTTTAATCCTGGCCATTGGATCAATTAAAATCAACGGCCTGGATCAGCTGATTAATTGAAATGACGTCGTTTCAATTTCCTTGAGACCGGATCAGGCTCTGATGGGAACGGGTCGGGGCTTGGGGGTGAGTTGTAACCGTTGGATCAAATGTATATCAATGGCTTGGATGGGGACGCTTTAAACGACGTTGTTTGGTTGATGTTGGGGCTGAACTGGACCGTTTGGACAAGACAATCCAACGGCTTGGATCAACTGGCCAAATACGACATCGTTTGGATATATATGGAGATGGACTGGAGCTGGGTCAGAGAGGTATTTGAATTGGGCCTGGTTTGGGCTGGGCTTGGTTCGATTTTTCTATTTAATTTCATTTTGCTTATTTTCTTTTTAAACTAATCTTCGAAAATCATGTCACTGTAGTTCGGGAAGTTTTGGTGGCTGGGACTACCATAAAACTGTGCTTTTGCTGTTATCGTTGTTGTTGCTGCTACCGCTTACCGACCTCCTTATTACACTGTACTAAACAGAAAATAAGAAGCTAGACTAAACTAGTCTATGAATTGTAAAATCTTATCCAGATCTTCAACTTGTTCTTCCTGTGTTTCTTGTTGCCTTGCTTGCTCTTGTGTTTCCTCTGATGTTTCTTCTCTTCTGACTTGACTCATCGGCCTCTCTTGATTTCCAAACTTGGACTGCTTGTTTCCTTCTTGTGAGTTTCGAATTATTTTCCTTTCGAATCTTGAACTACCTTCTCCTGACCCTTGTTGCCTTTCTTCTGATTTCTGAACTTGGATTTATGCTGGGGATTTTTGTTGTAACCCTCCGCTTTACTGACTTCAAACTTCAATGTATTCCTATGTTATACGGGCGGGCTCCCGAATTCAACTTCAACTTGAAATGTATTCCTCTGTTATACGGGCGGGCTCCCAACTTGAACTTCAATCTGAAAATGTATTCCTCTGTTGTACGGGCGGGCTGTCGACTTCAACTTCAACTCAAAATGTATTCCTCTGTTATACGGGCGTGCTCCCGACTTCAACTTCAACTTAAAATGTATTCCTCTGTTGTACGGGCAGGCTCCCGACTTCAACTTCATCTTTAAATGTATTCCTCTGTTATATGGGCAGGCTCCCGACTTCAACTTCAACTTTAAATGTATTTCTATGTTATACGGGCGGGCTCCCGACTTCAACTTCAATCTAAAAATGTATTCCTCTATGTACGGGCAAGCTCCCGACTTCAACTTTAATTTTAAATGTATTCCTCTGTTATACGGGCGGGCTCCCGACTTCAACTTCATCTTGGAAATGTATTCCTCTGTTATACGGGCAGGCTCTCGATTTCAACTTCAATCTAAAAATGTACTCCTCTGTTGTACGGGAAGGCTCCCGATTTCAACTTCAATTTTAAATGTATTCCTCTGTTATACGGGCGGGCTCCCGACTTCAACTTCAACATGAAAATGTATTCCTCTGTTATATGGGCAGGCTCCCTATTTCAACTTCAATCTAAAAATGTATTCCTCTATTGTACGGGCGGGCTCCCGACTTCAACTTCAATCTTAAATGTATTCCACTATTATACGAGCGGGCTCCCGACTTCAACTTCAACTTTAAATGTATTCCTTTGTTATACGGGCGGGCTCCCGACTTCAACTTCAACTTGAAAATGTATTCCTCCGTTATACGGGCTGGCTCCCGACTTCAACTTCAATATAAAAATGTATTCCTTTGTTGTACGGGCGGGCTCCCGACTTCAACTTCAACTTTAAAATGTATTCCTCTGTTATACGGGCAGGCTCCCGACTTCAACTTCAATCTGAAAATGTATTCCTCTATTGTACGGGCGGGATCCCGACTTCAAATTCAATCTTAACTGTATTCCTCTGTTATACGGGCGGGCTCCCGACTTCAACTTCAATCTGAAAACGTATTCCTTTGTTGTACAGGTGTGCTCCTGACTTCAACGTCAATTTTAAAATGTATTCTTCTGTTATACGGGCGGGCTCCCGACATCAATCTCAACTTGAAATGATACAACCTCCATTCTCCAAGCATGCTTCAGACTTCATCCACTTAAACTGCATTCTATCGCCGTTGTTCCTTCCTGCCTCTTGAACCATTTTCCTTCTAGCTTGAATTGTCTTTCTTTAGAACTGCTTCCCTCAAAACCAGTGTTGTCTTCTACGAGTTGCTGGGGATAACACTATTTCAAAATGTGTTATCTTCCTCCTTCAAAGACTACTTTCCTTGAAGCTGGTGTTACTTTCCTTCTTCGAAACCACTTCCTTTAAAACTTGTGTTTCATTCTTCTGAAAACTGCTGGGGATAACACTGCTGGGGGAATTATCTTCCTCCATTAAGACTTGTTATTTTCCCTTTTTCAATCGCTGGGAATAACACTGGTTCAACGACCACTTCCCTTAAAATTTGTGTCATCTTGCTTCTTCCAAGACTACTCTCAGAGCTTGCATTGTCCTCTTCCGAAATTGCTCTCTTCCAAACTCGTTGTCTTGGTTTCCCATAAAAATGGAATTGCTTTCCTCGTTCCTCCGATGGGTACCCGATTTCAAGAAAATTTTCTGCCCTAGTTTGATAATCTTCCTTGTGGCATGTCTTTCCGCCATCAATAACATGTCCTTTACCTGCTTCAAATCAAAGAAAATTTTGTTAGTTTAAAACGTGGTGAGTGGTCGTGCCACTCCCGCTGGGGATGGTATTTCATTTTCTCCTTCCCCTGCTCTGCGCTCCAGTATACTATCAAAACTTATTGGGGATGATATTATTTTTTGGGGATGATATTCCTGCTGGTCGTCGTTCGACCATCTTGAAACTTGGCCGATAACTTCCGACCTTCTTGACTATTCCTTATTCACAAACCTCTCAATTGTTTTTTTTGCCACCTTTGCTTTATGCTTTCCCCGAAATCCTAAACTAATCCATCATTTGGTCTCGCAACAAACATCTTTCTCGTTCTATTGCATTATCTTCGGCCTGTCCTATCCATATTTTGTTTCGCTCCATGTTGGAGACTGGTAGTAAACTTTGAAAATCCTTCTAAAAAAAAAACTACCATTGAAAAATCTTTAAACAAAGAAATGAAAAATGATAACTTAAAGGGATAGAAAAAGAAAAATCTTTTTGAACAACTGCTGGGGAGAAGAAAAAAGAAAAAGACCTTATCTGAATGGTATCCCCGATCCCAATGATCATGTCGTGCATTCTGGAGTAATCAACCTAGTCTATTAATATCAATCAATATTTCTAAAGGCCTTACTTTGCATTTCAAAGGTTCCGCAACCCAACTCTTTTGCCAAATCAACATCTTTGTTCTGCTTGATGCCTCGACGAATCCTTTCTATCAACCTTATCTCGTTCGTCCACTTTTTAACTCTTTGTCGCATCATAGTGCCCTTCGAGGGGTTTTCACCAATAAGACTCTGTCATTTCTCTCAACTCCCGTCGCCTTATGGTGCCCGTGAAGATTTTTATCGATAAGACTCCCTCATTTTATTTCTCTCAACTTCTGTCGCCTTATAGTGCCTATGTAGGTTTTCACCGATAAGACTATCTCATTTTATTTTTCCAGCTGGGGATCAGAGTGTTACCGATAAGACTCTCTTTGCTGGGGATTCTTTTGGCTATCAAATTCTTTTTAGCTTATGATCCTCTTCGTGCTGGGGATTAGAGTGTTATTCCCGGCTTTCTTTTGCCTGACTTGACCCTTCTCGGATACTGATTGGGAGGTCTTTTTTGGACATAAATATGGTTTTTATGTGTGGTCAAAGAAAAGGGTATCAAAAGTTCAAAATAATTTTGATTGGTAAAAACATTACAACTCTTGGAATCAAATTTCTTTCCCAAAATTACAAACACAACTTCTGCCTTAGTTTTTCTTGCTTGGGGACCCTTTGATTTTTTGTTACAATATGACCGAGCCGTGAGGTGCCTACGTATCCTCTTCGAGGAATCGGGTCAAACGTAGTTTCCAATTTCTTTATTTTATTGTGAATTTTCTTTTGTTTTTATATATATTTTTCTTTCTCTTTTTTTCTTTTCACTTTCATTACTGATTCCAAAATAGGGGTATGAAAGAATAAATAAGGCTCAAAAGGGGAAGCGAAGGTTAAAGTTTTTGGATAGAAGAACAAATTGCCTCCGTCAATTCATTTTCCGATACAATGCCGAGTACAAACAAACAACAATTACAATCAAAGAAATCATACATAATATCTCTTGACGGCATCAGAATTGATAGCCATGTCTATACATCTTCCTTCAATATCTGTCAAACATAAAGCGCCACTGGACAGCACTCTGGTTACAATGAATGGTCCTTACCATTTTGGGGCGAACATTCCCTTTGCTTCGGCATGATTTGGAAGGATCCGTTTCAACACTTGCTGCCCTACTTCAAATTTCCTGGGACGTGCCTTCTTATTGTATGCTCTTGCCATCCTCTTTTGATATAATTGGCCATGACATACTGCTGCCAATCTCTTATCATCAATCAAGCTCAATTGCTCCAACCGGGTTTTGACCCATTCATCATCATCAATCTCAGCCTCAACGATAATTCGGAGAGACAGGATTTCAATCTCTGCCGGTATCACTGCTTCAGTTCCAAATACCAACAAATAAGGAGTGGCATCTACTGAAGTACGAATAGTAGTGCGATAACCCAACAATGCAAATGGTAACTTTTCATGCCATTGTCTGGAACCTTCCACCATTTTCCTCAATATCTTCTTTATATTCTTCTTGGCTGCCTCAACCGCTCCATTCGCCTTGGGACGATACGGGGTGGAATTGTAGTGTGTAATCTTAAACTATTGACATACTTCTTTCATCAAACTGTTGTTAAGATTAGCACCATTGTCTGTGATGATTACCTTAGGGATCCCAAATCTACAGATGATATGGGAATGAACGAAATCCACCACTGCTTTCTTGGTTACCGACTTGAGAGTTTTAACTTCAACACACTTGGTGAAATAATCGATGACCACCAGAATGAACTGACGACCGTTGGAAGATGCCGGCTCGGTAGGTCCAATGACATCCATGACCCATGCAACAAAATGGTATGGCGCTGACATTGTGTGTAATTCTGTGGGCGGAGAATGAATCATATCTCCGTGTATCTGCCATTGATGGCATTTACGCACAAAACTAATACAATCTCGCTCCATAGTGAGCCAATAAAACCCTGCTCGAAGAATCTTCTTCACCAATACATATCCACTCATATGTGGCCCACAAACTCAAGAATTCACCTCTGTCTTAACTGTCGCGGCTTGAATGGCATCTATGAATCTTAGCAATCCCAAGTCCTATGTTCTTTAGTACAACACCCCTCCACTAAGGAAAAAACCATTTGCCAACCGCTGAATGGCTCTATTTTGATATCCGGTGTCCTAGTCCGAGTATATCCCCATCCTGAGGTACTCCTTGACATCATAGAACCATGGTTCGCCATCTATTTCTTCCTCTATCATGTTACAATAAGAATGTTGATCATGATCCTGAATGAGCAACATATCAACATTGATTTTATCTGGATGGTGCAACATTGATGCTAAGGTGGCCAAAGTATCGGCAACCTCATTATGAACTCTTGGGATGTGCCGAAACTCCATTGATCGAAACCGTTGACATAGATCCTGCAAACATTGTCGATACGGTATGAGCTTCAAATCCTGTGTTTCCCATTCACCTTGAATCTGATGTACCAGGAGGTCTGAGTCTCCCAAGACCAAAACATCTTGGACGTCCATGTCCGCAGCTAACCGTAAGCGCAAAATGCATGCCTCATACTCCGCCATATTGTTGGTATAATTGAACTGTAGCTGAGCTATAACAGGATAATGATGCCCTCCTTTAGAAATAAGTACCGTTCCTATTCCAACTCCTTTCGCATTTGCAGCTCCATCAAAGAAAAGCTTCCATCCTGGTTCTTCAGTCAACTCTAGCTCGTCGACATGCATCGCTTCTTCATCGGGAAAATACGTCCTCAATGGCTCTTATTCTTCATCGACCGGATTCTCGGACAAGTGATCTGCCAAGGCCTGTGCTTTCATCGCAGTCCGAGTCACATAAACGATGTCGAACTCGGTAAGCAAAATCTACCAGTTCGCCAATCTCCCTGTGGGCATAGGCTTCTGGAAAATATACTTCAATGGGTCCATAAGCGATATGAGGTAAGTAGTATAAGATGACAAATAATGCTTCAACTTCTGTGCCACCCAAGTTAGGGCGTAACATGTCTTCTCAAGTTGAGTGTACTTAACCTCATAAACTGTAAACTTCTCGCTCAGATAATGGATGGCCTTCTCCTGCCTTCCTGAGATGTCGTGTTGCCCCAGTACACAACCAAATGAATTCTCTAGGACCGTTAGATAGAGAATCAATGGTGTTCCTAGCTCAGGTGGAACCAACACAGTGGATTCAATAAATAACCTTTTACCTTGTCAAATGCCTCTTGACACTCTTCCGTCCATTCTACCACAACATCTTTCTTCAGTATCCGAAAAATGGGTTCACAAGTCGCGGTGAGTTGAGCGATAAACCTGCTAATATAATTCAACCTTCCCAACAAACTCATCACTTCGGTTTTATTCTTCGGAGGTGGCAACTCTTGAATGTATTTGATCATTGACGGGTCCAACTCAATGCCTCGTCGACTGACTATGAATCCTAACAGCTTTCGGGATGGAACACCAAATGCACATTTGGCAGGGTTGAGCTTAATATCATACTTTCGAAGTCTTTGGAAAAACTTCCTTATGTCTCTTACGTGATCTGCCTGATGCTTGGATTTTATAATCACATCATCCATGTATACCTCAATCTCTTTGTGTATCATATCATGAAACATAGTAGTCATTTCCCTTATGTACGTTGATCTATCGTTCTTCAGACCGAATGGAATTACCAGATAGCAATAAGTTCCCCACAGCGTGATGAAAGCCGTCTTCTCTGCATCTTCCTCATCCATCAGAATCTGATGATACCCAGCATAGCAATCCACAAAAGACCCAATCTCACGTTTGGCACAATTATCGATCAAGATATGGATGTTGGGTAACGGGAAGTTATCCTTTGGGCTTGCTCTGTTCAGATTGCGATAGTCAACATATACCCTGATTTTTCCACCTATCTTTGACATTGGCACCACATTAGCCAACCAACTAGGATATCGAGTAACCCGAATAACCTTTGCATTCAGCTGTTTGGTTACTTCTTCCTTAATCTTCACACTCATATCGGTTTTGAACTTCCTCAATTTCTGCTTGACGGGAGGGCATGCCGGGTCAATTGGCAATTTGTGAACCACTAATTCGGTGCTCAAACCCGGCATGTCGTCATATGACCATGCAAAAATGTCTTTGAACTCAATAAGTGCTTTGATTAATTCTTCCCTGATGTTTGGTTCAATGTGGATGCTTATTTTAGTTTCCCGAATGTCATCCGTATCCCCCAGATTGATGGCTTCCGTGTCATTTAAGTTGGGCTTGGGTTTCTCTTCAAATTAGCTTAATTCTCTGTTGATTTCTTTGAAGACTTCATCCTCATCGTATTTTGACTCTTCATTATATTCTACCTCTTGCGCTATTAGTTCGGAATCAAATTGATTTTTTACACTAGGTTGAGGATCCGTCGTGCATGTCATATCATTAGGACCAGTATAAAGAGAACTATTCAGAAAAAGAAAAGAAGAAAACAAAATTAAAATAAAATAACGAGTAAAGAAGAAACTTTCATTGATTGAAGTACGGGATAACAAGGTTTCACACTTTGACGAGTAAAAAAATAAAAGAAAACTGGATTACAACCCTAGAATAATCTAGCTAAACATGAAGGAAAATCAAAGCCTACTACCAAGACTCCCTCCGCATGAGAAAAAGAGTAGCCATCCAATTGTTGATCTTGGCCTTAGGCCCCACAAACTGCACATTCGCCTTGCTGGATCCTTCCCCATCTTATACCATGTTGACTTCGGCAAATAATCTTTTAAAACCTTCATCCAAATCTCCATTTATACCAATCAGTGGCCCTGTAACCTTGGACAGCAATTTCTTTTTTATGCTCGTCCTGACAAAAAATCGGAACAGGCGTGGGATTGGCTTGGGAAGGAGCCATGCCCTTTTCTGCATCTTGCGGACCCGTCGCACATCCGCCGTTGTAGGCTTGAACTCCAGCCCAAAGGTATCCAGATTCTTGGGCAAAGAAACTGGTTGAACAATACCTTGAAGATCAGCCCCCAAACGTTTGCCTGGCACAAACCCATTTTTTAGCAACTCCGAGGCTACCATGACAGTTGCCGCTGCTATTATGGGAAGTGGGATATTTTTACCCTCAGGAACTTTGTCCACTTAAACAGTATCGAAAACCTGGTAAACCCACGGCCCCTTGTCATCATCAGTCTCTATGAAGGGTATGATGGCATCACTTACGGCGCATGTATTGTCTTCCCCATGCACTACGATCTCCTATCTATCCCACTCGAATTTAACCATCTGATTTAGTGTAGAAGGCACTACTTTGGAAGCATGAATCCATGGTCGCCCAAACAGAAGATTGTACGACACCGCGACGTCTAACACTTGAAACTCCATGGTGAACTCGACCGGACCAATTGTGAATTCAAGTATGATGTCACCCACTGTGTCTGTGCCACCGCCATCAAACCCTCGAACGCAGATATTGTTCTTGTGGATTCGGTCATTATCAACCTTCAGCTTGATCAAGGTGGACAACGGGCAAATATTGGCACCAGACCCATTATCAATCAATACTCGAGTGACTACCGAGTATTCACACTTCACGGTCAAATAGAGAGCTCTATTATGTTTTGTACCCTCCACGGGCAACTTATCATCGAAAAATGTCACCCGGTTCACCTCAAAAATCTTGTTCACTATTTTCTCCAGATGGTTCACAAAGATCTTATCCGGAACATAGGCTTCGTTTAGAATTTTCATTAATGCCCGGCGGTGCTCGTCTGAATGGATCAATACTGATAGCAATGAGATCTGTGGCGGGATCTTCCTCGATTGCTCCACAATGAAGTAATCCTACGCCTTCATCTTCTTTAAGAATTCTTCCGCCTCTTCCTCGGTAACTATCTTCTTTATTGCTACTGGATCGGTCCGTCTTAACTCTGGGGGAGCAAAACACCTTCCCGAACGAGTTAGACCTTGGGTTTCACACACTTATTCCATAACCTCTTTCCCCTTATACATCACCGTCACTTGATTGTAGCTCCACGACACGGCCTTTTTACTGATTATTGGTAACTGCATTACCGGTTTGATGACAACTGGTTCTATGTGAGCCCCTTTCACTAACACAGGTGTGCTTGACACCCCCTGCATCACAACCTTAACTGGCTCTGGTTTCTTCGCAGCAATAGATGACCCTTTCCTCATCACCACAACTGGCTTGGTGTCAACAATTTTCAGCTGTATCACTACCTTCTCATTGGTTAGTTTTTCCTTCGGACTGGCTTCACTAGCTCGGATCATCATTACTGTTTGTGAGGGCTTCTTAAACTCCCCTCCCTTGTGCACTAGTTCAATCGTGTGGGCCTCATGGTGCGCTAGCAACGGATTCTGATTGATGTTTGGTGCTTCGGGAGCCTGAACCTCGATCCTGTTTGTATCAATAAGGTATTGCACGGCAGTCTTCAACTTCCAGCATTTCTCACTATCATGTCCGAGGGCCCCCGAATAATATTTACATCTCACTAAAAGGTCCAGATTTCTGGGAAGGGGATTTGGCAATTTGGGCTCAATAGGATTCAACAGGCCTAACTGCCTCAATTTGTGGAAAAGAGTAGTATAGGTTTCTCCCAGCGGAGTAAATGTTCTCTGCTTCTGCATCCTCTCATTCCTGAAAGCTTGATTCCCATGGAAACCTGACCCTGGAGGATTTCCGTAGGCCCTTGGGGGTGGATATGTGTTTTGTGGGGGTGGGTATGTATTTTGGGGAGCTGGTACATGCCATTGCTGGTGAACCGGAGGTTGGGTATATGTTTGGGCGTGATGGACGAAAAAATGTGGCTCTGGTGGTGGGTAGTAGGGTTGTGGAGGGCTATATGGGGTGTATGGGTAATTCGGGCGGTGGGGTTTGGGCTTGTAGTAGGGTGAAGGACCTCTAGATCTGGACCTAGTACCTACTTCGACTGTTACGACTTCTTCTCTCTTCTTTTTCCCGAGCACACCTCCCGTGCCGCTCTGGATAGCCTGAGTGGTGGCCTTGATCGACGAATAACTCATTATCTTGTTGGACTTGAGTCCTTCAATCATGCCGCCCATATTTACGACCTCATTGAAGGATTTTCCAACTGATGTCACCAGGTGACCAAAGTAAGTTGGTTCCAAAGTCTGCAAAAAGTAATTCACCATTTCACCTTCCCTCATTGGAGGATTGACCCTTGCCGTCTGCTCCCTCCAGCGGAACCCAAACTCTCTAAAGCTCTCTCCAGGATTTTTCTCGATTTTTAACAATGTGAGGCGGTCAGGGGCAATCTCAAGATTATATTGGAAGTGACCAGCAAATGCTTGTGTCAGGTCGTCCCAGGTGTACCACCTAGTAGGATCCTGCCTCGTATACCATTCTAATGCGGAACCGCCCAAGCTTTGGCCAAAGTATGCTATCAACAGCTCATCTTTGCCACCGGCCCCTCTCATCTTACTGCAGAAACCACACAGGTCTTCCACCGGGTGACCCTGCCCCACATACAGATCAAACTTTGGCATTTTGAACCTCGATGGAAGCTGAACATGGGAGAAAGGACACAGATCTTTATAGGCCACACTGACTTGGCCGCCCAGCCCATGCATATTCGTGAAAGACTGCTCCAGGCTCTTTACTTTGTGAAGCACTTCATNGGGGGGGGGGTAAGTATATGGCTCGTATGCTTTGAAGATGGGTTCAAGAGGGTAGTATTGGTTGT
Organism: Nicotiana glauca; assembly: GCA_026770625.1. Lineage (NCBI taxonomy): Eukaryota > Viridiplantae > Streptophyta > Magnoliopsida > Solanales > Solanaceae > Nicotiana > Nicotiana glauca. The sequence continues at coordinate 199,034 of MU737055.1, read as the reverse complement.
CGTGAGCCTGAAACACCGGCTCACTGGATGATCTTTGCAATGTGGCGGGTGGAGGTGCCATGAAAACAGGAGCAATTGGTGGAGAAGGGTCGTATTTGGGTGGTGGAGCTTGGGGATTGTAAGGTGTTTTCCCTCGATAATATTGGTGAATTGGGAAACTCGTTGATGGACCAGTGGGCGGGTACTCTGGAGTTTGTGCCGGTGGGAGATTAGGGGTAGCGGGAGGGACTGGTACTTGTTGCCCCATAGCCTAGGCTAGGTGCATTTCTCATATCTCTTGTCTCAACCTGTCTACTTCCTCTTTCATTGTTTGTATCTCTGTTTTTTCCTCTTCAAAACTTTTGTCCGAACCAGACATGCTTTTCGGTATAGGTCTTTTAGATCTTGTTTGGTAATGGTAATTTGCCAGTACGTTCTAACAAGCTAATTGTTTGAAATCTCTGGAAAACAACAAAATTGTTAGCTTTCTGATTTTAACAGATATATTATTGCACGTTGGGATGCAATGCACCTAGGAAGTTTAACCATTCCTATCATGTCTTTTCTTCTATTGCATGCGTCATTCCGGCTTTTTGAGTGCTTCCCAAACTTTCCCTTATTTCCTTTATTTCTTCTTTTTGTTTTTCTATTATTCCCCTCTTTTCTTTCCTTTCTTTTTATTGGTGGTCGACTCTTATGTGGATTGCCTACGTATCATGTCCCCGCATGAATCAGAACGTGCTTAGTTCTGACGACAAGTGCGAAAACTAAAGACACCATTTTGGATTTTTCAATTTTCACTAACAAAACGTTCAATTACGAGGCAAAACACTTTTAAAAGGAAAGTGATAGACTTGCTACAGACTACAAACATTATGCAAAAAATTGAAATGCAAACTCCAAACGGACTACAGACTCTGAAGACAAGGAAAATACAGACTCAAACTATGAATGATTTAGTGTTTTGAATTTTGGTGCCCGCGGGGCGCCGTTCGGCCTCGCCGCGGGCTTTGGTGCAAGGCCTCTATGCAGATCTTTCAAATATTCCATGATCTGGTGGACATAAATCATTATTGAAGCAAAGAAGGTAGTACGGGACATATCTTCACAAGCTAGGCACTACATCAACCGATATCGTCGATTATTACCCTAATTTTGTCCCTTCTCGCAAGCAGTTGCTCTATTTGTTGACTCCGCGTACCCAGTACTTGCGTGTTATGAAAGAGTTGATCTTGAAACTCATTCATCTATTTCTCCATTCGTTCTTTCAGGTCATAACAGTGTGTCCTGTCAACTCTGGACTCTCTAGCTTGTTTGAAGACCCATTCTTTGAGGGTAGATATTATTTCTCTCAACATAGTAATGTTTCCCTCGTAGTCCCTCTTAATTTGCCACATGCGATGTGCTCGTTTCTCTGTACCTCTTGCCCATCTGGCTTAGATCCTTGTCAGTCTAGATTCAGCTCTTCCCAAATCCTCTTGGCATTTAATGATTTGCTTTTTCAATCCACTTATCAACCTTTCATCAGACTGACTTCTCTGTTGGTTGTCAACATCTATTCTCATCTGTAGGACTTGGTCCTTAAGAGACTCATTTTCTTGGGCTAATTTGTTCTTTTCTCCTTCATCGGCAGCGACTTACATTTTGTTCTCAAATTTTATATCCCTAATCTATTGTTTTAGCTTGCCTATTTCTGCCCTGTAGCTCTCTTCTTTTGCTAACCAACCCCACTGCTCTTGTGAATTATTAGTAAACCGATGTACATGGGCTCTTTTGGCGGGCCTTTGCGGAACCTGAAACCTTTTCCCGAACCAAACATTGTACTTCGGATCCACCTCACCCTTATCCAGGTCTCGGACCATTGTTCTAGGCTCGAGGAATCTACATTCATTCCATAGCTTTCGAATCTTATCTTCTGGAAATGCGGCTCTCGGGCCCAACTCAATGACGTGCTTACTTAGGTCTTCATCGGTAGGGACCACTTGAAACATTCCCAACTGATGCAGTACCCGATAGGGAGCATATGGTTGGATACTACGGATACCCATCAAGAGAACAAGACATTCTTTGGCCGACATGTATACCACTTTAGTAGTGGGCAACCATCCAAATGCCCATTCAATTTGATTGGCAGTCATTCACCTCTGTCGCACAAGCCATGCTTCAGCACCTTCAGGGAACGCGACACCTATCACTCATTTCTCAAAACCCTCGATGCAGCTTGATCTGGTCAACCCGTGATTCATATATCCTACCCGGTGGCAATGATGTTCTTGTATCCAAAATTGGAGTAGCAGATTGCAACCCTGGAAGAAATGTCCTCCCTCCTGGCATATGGTCAAGGCTCGGTAGATTTCTGACACGATTAAAGGAACCACAGTGTTGTCGGCCCTTTTGATTGCAATATCGACCATCCCTACAAGGCCTATCCCTATTTTCTTATCTTGGTGTGGACAAACCACGACTCCCAGGAATGCCATTATGAACGCCGATGTTTGCCTTGCCTCCCACTTGTTTCTGTTTCACGCGTGAGTCAGCCCAAGATTTGGTTCTTCGAAACCCCGAGGATTACCATACTGTTGATACAAAAGCTGGAGACTATAACATCCTTCTGAAAAATCCTCATTCTGCACATTCCGGCTAATATTTAACAAATCCAGAAATCGGTGCGAAGATACCTATCTTGGTGACAATAAATATTGGCCCCTCAGATTTCCATTCAGTCCCACATAACCCGAGACTTCCTCCAGCGTAGGTATGAGCTCAAAATCAACAAAGCAAAATACATTTCGGGTCGGGTCCCAAAACGGTATTAAGGCCTCGATGATATCCGACCTTGGCTTGACATTCAGCAGATTGACGAGACCCCCCAGGATCCTCACCACTATCTTTTTGTTACCTTCTTCCAAACCAGTCCACCACATGTGGAGCTGTAAAGCGACCTCACTAAAGACTGTGAATGGTTCAATTTGGTTTGTGCTCATCCTTCACATTTATTAAGGCGATTAAGTAAAAGGTAAAATTTATTTGACTCAAAACAAAATTGATTTTTTTTTCAAATCAAAATGAAAGACCTGATTTTTCGAACACGGCCTTTCAGCACTTCGGTGATGAAGATTTTAAGGTTGTGTGGGCTAACTAGTCAAAACTTTAAAAATGACCAAAAGTAGTTGTTTATGCAAAGTCATCCCTCCGGTGTCCCTTTCGGGAACATTCGGCCCTTTTTGACAAAAAACGGCATTACCCGTCTTATTTACGACGACAATTAAAATTTGATATTTATTTGTTTTTTTTTGGCTACTTTTGCAAAATGGGAAGTTGGACCCGATGAGGGTTGCCTACGTATTTCACATCCTATGAGAATCAAATCGGCGTAGTTCGGGTAAAGAAAATAAACTAACTTCAATAAATCAACTAAAAACATTTCTTTTTTTTCATTTTCTCAAAAATTTCGACAGAGTTTCCACAATACTTTTCTGAAAAGCTAATTAACACTCTATACTGCTATTTTCTCTTCTTCTTTTTTTTGAATTTTCCCAATATTCAAAAGCCGGTCAGCATGCAAGTCCGAGCAAATAAATGCATAGGTAGCAAGTAAGATGCATCAGGATGGTCTTTTTCACTTTAGGTACACCTGTCCTATACAGACCCAACCCTTGTGTCGAGTCTCCAAAGTCAAATGTACATGATGCAAACAACTTTCCTACTAGGGATCCGACATGAGGTTTTGTTATTCTATGTTTAAAACCTGGGTTTATTATTCTAGACCTAGCTTACCCGAGCAGACAGCTCGAGCCGGGGGGGGGGGTAGCGTGCCAGGGATACAGATGCTCCGCCGGCTTAGCAACTTATCCGAACCTCATTCTAAATGGGAAAAGACTCTAAATAGAAGAGAAGTCAAACGAAGCGCACCCTTCTCCATGATGTAGAAGACTCAGAGAGAAGATGGTTTTCGTAGCAGTTTATATACAGTTCACAAAATATCAAAGCGATAATAGCTACACTTAGCACATTAGGCCCAAACATGTAAAAAAATCATATAATATACAAGCCAAATACAACAAATATACCAAGCTCAAATTCTGAACCCTAAACTAGAGATTCTGGGTTCTGTTCCCCAGCAGAGTCGCCAGAGCTATCATACCTCATATTTACCTATTAAACCCTGCAAAGGGGCATAAGCTGAGTTTTTCCAATTAAAGGACTATCGAAACGGATTTATTTATTTAATTCAGAGTCGCCACTTGAGAGATTTTTGGTGTCCCAATTCACCGGTTGAATCCCGAATAGAGGAAAAATTGACTCTGTATTATACTCCGCAAACCAGAAATCCAGATAAGGAATTCTGTTAACCCGGAGAATGTGTTAGGCATTCCCTAGTTCCGTGATTCTAGCATGGTCGCTTAACTATCATATTCGGCTTATTTATCTGATTTATACATGTCGAACCCGTGCGCAAATTTTTTTAACTCTTTACCGCTTTTATTATTGTTATTTTTACAAGAGAATTGCAATGTTGCGGAAACGCATCTCGAACCACGTCACATCAATGCACCCGTGGTTATCGACACATTTCGACTCCGTTGAGATTTGGATTTGGGTCACATAAATGTGCACCAGAATTTAAGAAGGTAAAATTATTAAACACGTACCTAAAGAGACTAATGCGTTATTATTCTTTTGGGGAAGGCCGTGAAATTTTGCTAGACGACCTATCCCGAATTCTAAGTAATTATTATAACCATTTATTGAGGACCCCGCAGTTTGTACATTTTATTTGGCGAGAATCGTCTCATATTTCTATTTAAAGGTCTATCCTAAAGTAAACTATGATATTCTGTATTATTGGTAATGAGCACGTGTTTTTTGCCCCAAGCAAATTATTCCAAAAAATATATGCAAAAATAATTTTTTGTGTGAAAAATTGTTGATAATTGTATGGAAATACTTGGATTTGTTTTATCTTTGAAAATATAATAAAGCAAAGAAAATCGAAATAAAGTACCATTTTTTGTATTAATTAGAAAATACAAAAATAGAAATAAATTACTCTTTAAATTTAGGAAAAAAATCAGAAAATTAAAGGAAAATACCAAGAAATAATATATACAGGAGTAATCAAAAAATACAAAAAAGAAAATAAATAAAAATACAAAAAAATATTAAGAAAATACAATGTATAAATACAATATACAACAAAATTGGGCCAAATAATAGCCCAAAAGAACTAAAATACCCGACCAACCCATCTGGTTTGCCCAGTTTAGTACCAAACGACATCGTTTAATAAGAATCAATCCAGGCCATTGATAATGTCTGATCCAACGGTCAAAGATCAACCCCATTACTAATCCAAACGACACCGTTCAGTAGAATCAATCAGAGCCGTCTATCTAGTTCATCCAACGGATGAAATTGAAGGTTTCATTTAATCACAAGACGTCGTGTGAGGGTCGGTGAATCCTGGCCATTCATCTGATTTAATCCAACGGCTGAGATACACCATCGCATCTTCAATATATCAATACACTATGCTGTGTATTGTATTCATTATACACACATCCTTCGTCTCTAAAGAGAAAAACCTAGCCGCCCTAAGCTTCTCTCAAATGCCCGCCGGAAACCTACCGGCGGGAAACACTACCCGTTCCGATCAAACCACCATGAACACCCTATGACCTCCTCCTTCTCCTCTATGACCCTGTCATATTAGTTTCCCTTGAAAACCCCTAGGAAACCTCGAATAATCCAAAAGATGTTGCCGGAACCCTACTCCGGCGACCACTACTTTTTAACCAGTGTTTGCCATTAACACCATAGGACCGTCTCATCGTCCTCTTCAACCCCATCTAATTAGTTTTCCTCGAATCAGCCCCAAACTTCTCGAATATTGAAAATTGTATCATCTGAACTTCGCTCCAACAAACATTTTTTTTAACCAAAAGTTACCCCCCGTCAAACCCTAACCTCTCTACTATAATCTTTTGACAAAAAGGACTCGAAGAGTCTGTTGGAAGTCCAACAGCCAAGGAAATTCTTATGAAATTCCTAATGACCGGAAAATCAAGAACAAAGAAAGAAAAATGAAGAAAAGATAGAAAAATAAAATAGAAGAAAGAAAGAAAGAAAAGATAGAAACAAGAACGAGAAAGCTAAGTAGCCCCAACCCTTATTTGTCTACTTGCATATCTGTTTGTCAACATCTTTTACTTCTTCTGTTTCTGTGCCTTCCTCAGAATAAAAGGAGTCCAATATATGCTTAGTCACTTTCTGATTATATTTAGTTGAGGAAATCATGATTGTGAATATGTAGTTGCCTGATCTTATACTCTGGATTTGCATGCTCAAAGCCTTCTTTGTTTGTACATGAAATCGATTATGGATTCACAAGCTATATGTTTTCTTTTCTGATTAAGGTCACTAGTTAAAATCACATTCCTTGTAGCTACTTAGGGTGCTTACTTGATAGACTTAATTCTTGATTAAGTGTGCCGATTAACTAGATTCAACCTATTATCAGTTTGTTCCTCTGAGTCCTGTTAATCAAGTGTTTAATCATAATATGGCTATATTTGTAAGACTGCCTGATGCTGGTTATCATTGCAAT
>MU737055.1:114711-175133 GCA_026770625.1 Nicotiana glauca | reverse complement strand
AGGCATTTTATTTCGCTATCTAAACACTTTATCCATTGCTATCCCTTTGAGACTTATTACTTTATTCTTTCATACCCTTCTTTCGGAATCAACAACAAAGTCAAAGACTAAATGATGAATAAAAAAGGAGAAAAGAGAAGTTGAAAAAGGAAAAGTTGAAAAAAAAAATGAAAGATGGCAAAGAAAAGAAAAAGTAAAGGAAAAGAAAAGAAAGAAAAATGCAAAAGAAGGAAATGGAAGGAAATGAACATCGCAACAAAGCGATTTATGGTCCGAACTACGTTTTGACTTGATCCCGAAAGGGTACATAGGCAGCCTCACTGAGGTTCAGTCATAATAGAAAGAAGGTCCAAGGTACCCCAAAAGATTGAAACTGGGGCAGAAGTTATAATCATTGTGGAAGATATGATTCCGGAAGTTGTAATTTTTGAAACCCAAGATTGGAAATTTTGAGCCTTTATACCTTTCTTTCTAAAACCCATCCAAAAGCCACATTACGGTCCAAAGAAAGACCTTCTGATTAATTTTAAGAAATGACAGTACAAGTAGGCGAAGAAAGACATGTTATGGACAACACTCGGGTATCGGAAGATGGGAAAAATAAAATATGAAAATGAGAGAGTCTTAATGGTGAAAACCCTCAAGGGCACCATAAGGCGATGTGAAGTGAGAGAATTAAAATGAGAGAGTCTTATTGTTGAAAACCCTCATGGGCACCGTAAGGCGATGTGAGTTGAGAAATGAAATGAGAGAGTCTTATTGGCGAAAAACCCTCACGGGCACCATAAGGCGAAAGTGAGAAAGAAATTTGTGAGAGAAAAGAGGCAAAGAAAGCAAGTTTGGGATGGTGAATTAAATTGGCAAAAGTGGCAATTGACAGTTCATTGGTTGGACAGACTGGGTCGGTTAATCCGAATGCATGGCATGATCAAAGGAATCAGCCTTCCCACTCAGATAAGTCTCGTCCTTTTATTTTTAAAAGTATTCCTACCCTCAAAACTTCGGGGTCATTGCATTTCATTTTTCTTGAAATCTGTCTATAAGACATTGTCAGTCGAAGCTAATTACCAGCTTCTCAGTTATATGACATAACACGATTGGGGGTCCGTCAAAGGACAATTGAAACAAAAGGACATATGGCAATCATATAATTGGAGGAACAGCAAAGGGAAGGAAACAACAAGAGAGAGTCACAAGGAAAACAGTTGGGTTCAGAGAATTTTGAAAGACAGCCAGAGATTATGGCGAGGTAATATAAGAAGCAAGATGGAGCAAACTCAAAAGTGTAAGTAAGGCCAACAAGAATGCCAGTAGCTAACCACCGTTTTTATACTAACAAATTGTTCTTTGATTAGAACAGGGACAAAAGATTCAAATTCTTACTAATCACTTTAAAAGTGAATGTGACCAATGTGGATAACAGGGGAGCACAAATTTTGGCAATCAGGCACCCACCTGGATAATAAGGGAAGTATTACTTTTACTTTAAATTTAAATATGTTACACCCAGTTATCAAACTAGGGCAGAAATTTTCTTTGTTTTCAAATTGCAAGCAGGCGCCCACCTGAAAAATAAGGGAATACTTTTTCAAGTTTGAGAGCAGACGCCCACCTGAATAATAAGGGAATATCTTTTCAAGTCGCAAGTAGGCGCCCACCTGAATAATAAGGGAATATCTTTTCAAATTGCAATCAGGCGCCCACCTGAATAATAAGGGAATATCTTTTCAAAGTTAGCAAGCAGACGCCCACCTGAATAATAAGGGAATATCTTTTCAAAGATAGCAAGCAAGCGCCCACCTGAAGAATAGGGGAATATCTTTTCAAAGCTTAGCTAGCAGGCGCCCACCTGAATAATAAGGGAATATCTTTTCAAAGTTAGCAAGCAGGCGCCCACCTGGAGAATAAGGGAATGTCTTTTCAAGTTGCAAGCAGGCGCCCACCTGAAGAATAAGGGAATATCTTTTCAAATTGCAATCAGGCACCCACCTGAAGAATAAGGGAATATCTTTTCAAATTGCAATCAGGCACCTACCTGAAGAATAAGGAAATATCTTTTCAAGTCGCAAGCAGGCGCCCACCTGAAGAATAAGGGAATATCTTTTCAAATTGCAATCAGGCACCCACCTGAAGAATAAGGGAATATCTTTTCAAGTTGCAAGCAGGCGCCCACCTAAAAAAAATAAGGGAATGCTTTTTAAATTGCAATCAGGCACCCACCTGAAGAATAAGGGAATATCTTTTCAAGCCGTAAGCAGGAGCCCACTTGAAAAATAAGGGAGTACTTTTCAAATTGCAATCAGGCACCCACCTGAAAAATAAGGGAATACATTTCAAGAAAGATATAAGCAGCCGCCCACCTGAAAAACAAGGGAATACATTTCAAATAAGACGTGAGCAGGCGCCTACCTGGAAAATAAGGGAATACTTTTTCAAACTCGGTAATCAGGAACCCACCTGGATAATAAGGGAAGTATAACCTTTTGTTGTTTTTATGATAATATGTTACACCCAGTTATCAAACTGGGGCAGAAATTTCCTTTGTTTTATGTGATGTAAGCAGGCGCCCACCTGAAGAATAAGGGAACATCTTTCAAAATTTAGCAAGCAGGCGCCCATCTGAAGAATAAGGGAATACTTTTCAAATACGCCGTAAGCAGGCGCCCACCTGAAGAACAAGGGAATACTTTCTCAAGCAATAGTAAGCAAGAGTGCAGCTGAAGAATGGATACAGTCAAAGTGATGCAAGATACAAGCGCAACACAAAAACCATCTGGAAGACATAATTAGGATTTTTTATAAATCATAGAGCATAGCTTAGGCTATCTTCTTTTATCTTTACCACTGTGTAATAAGGAGATCAGCAGGCAGTGATAACAAGCAACAGCAATAGGATCACAGCTCTCTGGTGGTTCTAACTACCAGACATTCCTGAACTACACTGACCTGATTCGTGTTTAGCCCAGGATATGTAGGCAATCCGTGAAGCAGGATGCGGTTAAAACTTTCAAAAAATGCTTTACACGGGATATGCGAATGGACAAAAATCCCTCATTACTGGTCAATTATCTTTGCACTAAAACTCTGCGTGTTCCTGAGCAAAGAGGGGCAGCTGTGAGCACGTGATTTTTGTGTCAAGCAAATTATTCCAAAAAATATATGCAAAAATGATTTTTTGTGTGAAAATTTGTTGATAATTGTATGGAAATAATTGGATTTGTTTTATCTTTGAAAATATAATAAAGCAAAGAAAATCGGAATAAAGTAACATTTTTTTGTATTAATTAGAAAATACCAAAAATAGAAATAAATTACTCTTTAAATTTAGGAAAAAAGTCAGAAATTAAAGGAAAATACCAAGAAATAATAAATATAGGACTAATACAAAAATACAGAAAAGAAAATAAATAAAAATACAAAAAAAAATTTAAGAAAATACAATGTATAAATACAAAATACAATGTACAACAAAATTGGGCCAAATAACAACCCAAAAGAACTAAAATACCCGACCAACCCATCTGGTTTGCCCAGTTGAGTACCAAACGACAACGTTTAATAAGAATCAATCCAGGCCATTGATAATGTCTGATCCTACGGTCAAAGATCAACCCCGTTACTAATCCAAACGACATCGTTCAGTAGAATCAATCAGAGCCGTCTATCTAGTTCATCCAACGGATGAAATTGAAGGATTCATTTAATCACACGACGTCGTGTGAGGGTCATTGAATCCTGGCCATTCATCTGATTTAATCCAACGGCTGAGATACACCATCGCATCTTCAATATATCAATACACTATGTTGTGTATTGTATTCATTATACACACATCCTCCGTCTCTAAAGAGAAAAACCTAGCCGCCCTAAGCTTCTCTCAAATGCCCGCCGGAAACCTACCGGCGGGAAACACTACCCGTTCCGATCAAACCACCATGAACACCCTATGACCTCCTCTTTCTCCTCTATGACCCTGTCATATTAGTTTCCCTTGAAAACTCCTAGGAAACCTAGAATAATCCAAAAGATGTCGCTGGAACCCTACTCCGGCGACCACTACTTTTTAACCAGTGTTTGCTATTAACACCATAGGACCATCTCATCGTCCTCTTCAACCCCATCTAATTAGTTTTCCTCGAATCACCCCCAAACTTCTCGAATATTGAAAAGTGTATCATCTGAACTTCGCTCCAACAAACATTTTTTTTAACCAAAAATTACCCCCCATCAAATCCTAACCTCTCCATTATAATCTTTTCACAAAAAGGACTCGAAGAGTCTGTTGGAAGTCCAACAGCCAAGGAAATTCTTATGAAATTCCTGATGACCGGAAAATCAAGAACAAAGAAAGAAAAATGAAGAAAAGATAGAAAAAAAAAATAGAAGAAAGAAAGAAAGAAAAGATAGAAACAAGAACGAGAAAGCTAAGTAGCCCCAACCCTTATTTGTCTACTTGCATATCTGTTTGTCAACCTCTTTTACTTCTTCTGTTTCTGTGCCTTCCTGAGAATAATATGAGTCCAATATATGCTTAGTCACTTTCTGATTATGTTTAGTTGAGGAAATCTTGATTGTGACTATGTAGTTGCCTGATCTTACTCTAGATTTGCATGCTCAAAGCCTTCTTTGTTTGTACATGAAATCGATTATGGGTTCACATGCTATATGTTTTCTTTTCTGATTAAGGTCACTAGTTAAAATCACATGCCTTGTAGCTACTTAGGGTGCTTACTTCATAGACTTAATTCTTGATTAAGTGTGCCGATTAACTAGATTCAACCTATTATAAGTTTGTTCCTCTGAGTCCTGTTAATCAAGTGTTTAATCATAATATGGCTATATTTGTAAGACTGCCTAATGTTGGTTATCATTGCAATGTGATTTTGATTTTTTGACTTTTATGAATCTTTGATTAATTAAGGGGCTAATTGGGTAATTAGTTTTATATTGGGGCTATATCTGTAAGGTTGGTTAAAAGTTGGCTATTTCTGCGACCTATACTTTGATAATTAGTCTTTAATTAACTATAATAAAAAGATTACTTAGTTATGGCTATTTGATAAATCCAGTTCTGATTTCGACTTCTAAATTGACCTAAAGGCCGGTCGGGTAAATAGGAATAAAATGCAGGGGTAAAAGGGGAAAGGATAAATGGTATTCTGAAAATAATTGAAAAGGGGTAGGGGTATAAAAGCCAAAGCTGCTTGATTCTTATGTAATTAGTTAGATAATAAAGGGTATCTTAGGTATACCTAAAGGGTAAATAGGTATAAATCACAAGCAAGTGAGGGTAATAAAGACATTTAGGCCTAAATAGAATAATATGGAACACACTAGAATCTTCTAGCAAGGGTGCAAGTGTATTCACGGCTAAATTGTGTCAGCTGAACTGAAAATAATTGGAAAGAGTAAGGGTGGGAAATCTGAATATTAAATTCAAATTTCCCTCCCATTTTGCTTTATAAATAGGCCTTTTTAGGCTACATTGAGGAGAATTTTTTCGATTCTGAGTTCCTTAACTCAGAATTTGGGGATTTTTTTCTGGGGGTTCCTTTACACAATTAGAGGTTCAGAAGTTTTGAAGTCTGAAATACACTAAAATTTGATGTTACTACTGTTTCATTGGTTCAATTTTGAATGAAAAAACTCTAGGCTTCTGGTGTTTAGATCACTGTTCAGCATTATTTGATTGGAATTGTTGAGTCTTCTACTGTGAATTCAAGTCTATTGCTGTGATATATTGGATCTATTGCTGTTAGTACTTGGATTTCTGCTCGTTGCTGATCTTCTCCTTCCTTACATCCTTAGAACTCATTGATTTTCTTCTCAATTTGACCAGGTACACTGCTGATTTTTAAGGATGTAATTGAAGTTCTGAAGAAATAAAAATACGCATTAGTCCTTTCTGTATTTTAATTCTATTTTACTTGTAGTTGTAGAATACTTAGAAATTTTGTAATTCATTAGGAATCTATTGTATAATTTGGACTTGGACTGTTTGAACTATGATCTGAAATTAGTAATTCTGTAGAAACGTTAATTTAGATGTTAATATAGGAAAATATAGAATAGACTAGTTTTAAAAAATGATCACCTAGATTTGTAGGTTCAAAACTGGTCGAAATCAAATTGAGTACTGTTAAGCTTCATTTGTTTTTCTGAAATTAAGAAGTGAATACGAAATCTTAGAATACTTTCGTTGTTTAAAGTTTCTGGACTAGTGACTGTCAATAAATAATGAAGTAATTAGATACATTTGGCTCATAATTCTGAGGTGTTGAATCTGTTTAAATTTCATATTAATTCTGAGGTGTTAGATATGAAATATGAATACAGTATGAATGATGTTCAGGATCTAGTCAAAAACATGATTAACTGTATAATTAGTTTAGCCATTTCGAGGTAACAAGTAAAACCAAATAAACCTGAGTTTGAATAAATACATATATATCGATACAATTCTACTTATACAATTTAATAGCTAAACGTTGATAGATGAATAAAATTGGAGTTACATTTTAGTTGAAAGTTGATATTGAAGTGGTGATATTCATATAGTTTTGCCTGATAAAATGATTAAATCTGTTTCAAATTTAGCTGATAATCTTGAAAAGTCCAGGCGGAGGAAGTTGGATTTAACCGTGAAAGTTTCTGAGCCCAAGAGACCTGAAATCGTAATTATAGATCGGGCTTTAATTAGCCCTGTGCACACTTGTGCACTTTTGTTAAATTAGTCCAAATTCCAGTACCAAAAACGTATAGTGGCCTAGATACGAACAAATGACAATGAGAACATGTTATAAAACTGCATTGATAATTATTTCAATTAAGGGAAGAACAATGATAGAAAACTTAGCACGATCCAGGTTTAACCTTTAAAATACAATGAGATGAGCCTCGTTAAAGGACAAAAATACACGGGGCCCTCAAATAATTGTTATGATATTTTAGACATCGGAATGACCGTTTAGCTAACTCCACGGTCTTTCCCAAAGTAACAAAGAAATAGATACCATTAGGCATCATTTTAATATATATTCTCAAAAACGGGTGCACATTTATGTGACCCAAATCCTATTCCCAACGAAGTCGAAATGTATCTAAAGCCACAGGCGTACTGGTACGCTGTGGTTAAGGAATGCATTTTCACGATGTTGCAATTCTTAAAAAATTGAAAAGCGGAACATTAATGCATGATTTAAAAACATGTAATAGGAATCAGATAAAATCAAATTCAACAGTTGAGCGACCGTTCTAGAACCACGGAATTCAGGAGTGCCTAACACCTTCTCCCGGGTTAACAGAATTCCTTATCCGTATTTCTAGTTCGCAGACTGTAATAGAGGCAAACTTTCCTCAGTTCGGGATTAAAACAGTGACTTGGGACACCATTATATTCTCAAGTGGCGACTCTGAAAAACTTAAATAACTAATCTCGTTCCGACTGTCCTTAAATTGGAAAAACTCCTCTACGCCCTCGCGGGTAAAGTAGTATATATAAAAAGGGGAGGTGTGACATTGGTCTCTAAAAGAAAACCTAATTAATTAACATACTTGAAAAGGCCCTAACTTATTAGTTATTAGATTAAAACAAATGCAAAAGGAAAATTTCACTCGAGCTGTACACAGGGAGATTGCTTCTTTCCTATTTCTATTAGTGAATATTACTAAAGTTGAGATTACAAATAGAACATGAGATTGACAACAGTATTATGAAAACAAACTAACTATTTTCCAACTAATTTAACTAGCATTATTAGATGAATTGAACTATTGGAAATTGCTGCATGAAACTCAGAACCATCCAGAATTCATTTTTACAATTACTAAAACTAACCTTAATCACTAGTGCTCACTCGAAAGTTTGTTAAACTTAGTCAACACTTGGAATGTCTATTATCATTAACATTCAAAGGAATGTTAACACGTCTTTTTCGAACCCAACTCATGCCTACTGGTAAAATGTGAGAACGAACTGATAAACTGGTGACTAATCAATTCAGATCCTAATAACACTTTAGTTACTAATTACGGGTTGAGTTACTTCTACTGAATATAGAAACTCTTACAAATTTAAAGTAATTCGAAACAAACCAATAGTCTTTCATTTTATTATTACATGACTAATTTAAGTCCAACTAGTACAACATCAAGCAAAGGCCTTAATATATTAAGAAATCAAACATTCTGATACATAAATCAAATTACTAAATCACATAATCTCATGCTTCAATTACAATGCCATTCTTCACATTTTAGTTCACAATTACCCAGGATCAAGCTGTGTACCTGGAAATGGCAATACAAGAAGAGGAGAAGAAATAGTCAGCAGCAGCAGCAGTAATACAGCAATAACAGCAACACCAGATTGACAACCAGCAGCAACAAACAAAGCCAATTTCAAGACCAAACCACAGTCAAAATGACCAAGAATAATTGAAAACCAAATAGAGTCGATAGGACAATATCAAAACAATCCAGAAACAGCTTGAAAACCAATGAGAAAACAGAAATCAACCAGACACAACCTTGACCAAACCAACTGGTGTTAAAGTTTGATTCAAACAGAACAGATCCCACCTTGTAAACAACTCCAAATATCTTAACTTCGAGTATACAAAGAAGTAAAGAAAAATAGGGTTTTAGCTATTTTAGACCCTAAGTGAGGCAATGAAACAATTGCCATTCCTTTTTTCAACTCTCAATAATGACCTCTCAACTCTTTAAACTTCTAAAACTGATTTTTTCAGACTTCTTTTTCCCTTTTAACTTAACTAACCAAGAAGAAGCCCCCCTTAAACTCTGTCCAAACTCCCTATACTTATACCCAACTAAACCCCTCACAGCCCTTGGAATACTCAGACCAAATTTTAAACTAGTTCTGCCCATCCCCTTTAGAACCCCATCACTATGTGTCTTTCTCGTTTTGAGTTATTTTTTCCCCACTACTATATGTTTTGTTTTCTTTTAGTTCACTTGTTCCCCACTACCCTATGTCCCCTCCTATTCCAAATTCAATTGTTATGCGCATATCATAGTATTCAATTACTTCCCATAAACCATCCCATGCTATTATGTTTCCCAAACCATTATGATTAAACAAATACATTAGTTAATAGTTTATTAGTACTTAACTGAAAGACCATTCAACTTAACCATTTTCAAACCCCTTGACGTCCCCAAAATACCATCCTAAAGCTACTGAAATTACTATCCTAACCTGACCTCTTTAATCTGCCCCAAAACTATCAGCTATAACCAGTTCAGCTTATCAATCAATCACTTAGCCATATGAACTGACTCCTAACAAGCATATCAAAACTAAATTCAATATAAAACTACATCAAGATTCAACTCATCAAAATCTATTCAAGCTTGCATTCACAGTAGACCAAATAGTATCAAAATAAGAACCAGTGATTCAAAGCCACATACATTAGACTGTTAAGGTCAGACTGATTACACAGATACAGGGAGTAAGCTAACCACATTGGGGAACCAATCATAATTAGCTTAAACACAAATGAACGAGTAGGGAATCAAACCTTAATCAAACCTATACAAGATGTAGGATCACTGACAGTACATTAGCAATGAGCCTTGAAGCTAAGTGTCTAAGGATCAACATACAAAACATTCGACATCAAACCATTTGATGAGAACTGCTGGACTACAGAAAAAATGGGTTAATCCACAAAACTATTCATAACCTACGTCAATTGACAGAAGGAAATTGGACCAAGAAAAGGGTCCATAAGAGGAGAAGAAGATAATCAACAAAAAATAATGAAAAATCAATCAAACAAAATACAACAAACCTAAACAAATAAACAATGCAAAATAGAATAGAAAAGGAAAGGAAAAATACCTCAAAATTAGAAACCAAATGAACTCCGATCAGTCGAAGCTTTGACTCGAGCTTTTGAGGCCAAAACGGACCTTAATCGAGTGTTCTCGACTGAGAATACTCGACTAAGGTCGGTTAAAACCTCAAGTTTAAACCCTACCTCGGAACGACTCAGTTTTGGACTTCCAGCGTTCGCTCTTTAGATATGGTATTCGACAAGTTCTAACGTGATTCGAACGAAACCGGGGTGGGATTTGGGACGAGGGCGGTCTAGTGGTTGACTGGTGTGATTTTGGGAGCGATTGGGTGAACTAGGGTTAAGGGTCCTGATCTTCGATCGAAGATTCGAAATGATCGGTGGTAATTCGAGAAAAATAGGGTATGGATTCGGAAAGAGGATGGGTTTGTGGTGAAGCGGTGTTAGTTTCATGGTCATCGGACCTCAAGCCGCAGGGTTTTCAGGTGAAGGGAAAGGTGGCGGCTAGGGTTTCAGGAGAGGGGTTCAAATCTCTGAACTCAGATACAAAGAGAGGAGTTTGGCTTGGGGAGGCTAGTTAGGAGTTTTAGGTTTATATAGTGGGTAAGGGTTTTAATCCTGGCCATTGGATCAATTAAGATCAATGGCCTGGATCAGCTGATTAATTGAAATGACGTCGTTTCAATTTCCTTGAGACTGGATCAGTCTCTGATGGGAACGGGTCGGGGCGTGGGGGTGAGTTGTAATCGTTGGATCAAATGTAGATCAACGGATTGGATGGGGATGCTTTAAATGACGTGATTTAGTTGATGTTGGGGCTGAACTGGACCGTTTGATGAAGCCAATCCAACGGCTTGGATTAACTGGCCAAATACGACGTCGTTTGGATATATCTAGAGATGGACTGGAGCTGGGTCAGAGAGGTGTTTGAATTGTGCCTGGTTTGGGCTGGGCCTGGTCCATTTTTTCTCTTTAATTTCATTTTGCTTCTTTTCTTTTTAATCTAATTTTCAAAAATTAAAACCTAAAATCCTAATTATAAATTGTAAAAGCAAAATTAACTTAAAAATGCTAATTAACTCTTAGAAACAATTATCTCACAAAATTTCATAAAAGAAAATCACACGATTTTGACATTAAATATTAAAATGTGAAGTACATTATTTTTTGTAATTTTTCATTTTTGTAAAGCGCACTTAATTGCTCCTAATTGTAAAATTTAATTCTAGAATGCAAATGCAATATATTTTTGTATTTTCATTAATTTAAATAAATAAACATGCACACCCAAATGCAATAAGAGAAAAATAACGCAAAATCCGCAAAAATTGCAGACAAACAAAACTATTTTATTTTGGTTTTTTGTGAGTAATTCTCATATAGGGCAAAATCACGTGCTCACAACTGTGACATACTGCGTTCATTCTCTTTCCATCTATAAGGCTAATTGTTCATAGCGGCTCCTTATTCATTCTACATGGCTGAGTTCGGCTATACTTAAAGAATGAACCTCTACCTTTGCTGGGATGATAATTTCGATACCATAAACTAGCATTTAGGGAGTTTCCCTAGTTAACATACAAAATATAGTGCGGTATCCCAACAAAGCAAAGGGTAGCTTCTCATGCCATTCCTTGTGGTTTTCTACCTTCTTCCTTAGTATCTTCTTGATTTTTTTGTTGGCGGCTTCTACGGCTCCGTTCATATGAGATATGTATGTTGTGGTTTTCTTGTGCTTGATTTTGAAAGTTTTACGCATGGCTTTCATCAGATCACTATTGAGATTGGTGGCATTGTCAGTGATAATAGACTCGGGAACTCCGAATCGTCAAATAATACGATCTTTGAAGAAGTCTGCGTTGACTTTCTTGGTTACAACTTTATAGGATAAACCTCTACCTATTTTGTGAAGTAATCAATGGCTACTAGAATAAAGTTGTACCTTTTTGAAGCGGTGGGCTCGATAGGGCTGATGATATCCATTACCCAAGCGTCGAATGGCCATGGTGAGCTTGTTGAATTGAGCTCATTTGGCGGCACTTTTATCATATCAGCATGCACTTGACATTGGTATTATTTGCGGACATACTAGACGCAATTTGTCTCCATGGTCATCCAAAATTAACTGGCCCTAAGTATTTTCTTGGACAAGACAAAACCATTCATATGTGGGCCGCAGGTCCATGCATATATATCCTCAAGTAGTTTAGAAGCCTCTTTTGTGTCAACGCACTTTAGCAATCCCAAATCAGGAGTTATTCTTTACAAGTTTCCTCCGCTGTGGAAAAAGTAGTTGGACAATCCCTATAGTGTGCGTTTTTAGTGTAGATCGCATGCTCGGGGTATTCTTCTTCATCGAATACTCTTTGATGTCATGGAACCAAAGTTTTCCATCTGTATCTCCCTCGACATAGGCACAATAAGCCAATTTATTATGGATTCTTACTGAGATGGGATCAATGAAATTCTTGTCCCGATGTTGTATCATAGATGAAAAGGTGGCCTATGCATCGACAAACTCATTCTGAATGCTGGGCTCATACCGAAACTCTATCTCTGTGAACCTTTTTCTAAATTCCTGTAATTGGTGCAAATATGGAATATCTTAGAATTCTTGGTGGCATATTCTCCTTATACCTGGCGCACAAGCAAATCTAAATTATCAATTATTAGCAGCTCCTATTTATTTAGATCTCCATATTGAGTCCTAATATAAAGGCTTCATACTCTGCCATGTTGTTGGTGCAGGAAAATCTGAGTTTAGCAGATACCGGACAATGTTGACCTATTTCTTATACCAAAACCGCTCCAATGCCTATTCCATTGAAATTTGCAGCTCCATCGATGAATATCTTCCAACTGTCGTATGCTTTGGTAATGTCATATCCTATGAATGACACCTCCTTATCTGGAAAATAAGTTTTCAAGGGTTTTTATTCTCCTCCCTCAGGATTTTCAGCAAGATGGTCTGGCAATACTTGTCCTTTGACCACCTTTTGAGTTATACAAACGGTATCAAACTCACTTAATTGTATATGCCACTTGGCTAACTTCCCAGTTGGCATGGGTTTCTAAAATATCTACTTCAGGGGGTCCATCCTGGATATGAGGTACATGGTATAGGCACAGAGTAATGCCTCAATTTATGGTATCCAAGTCAAAGCACATTAAGTGCATTCCAACAGAGAGTATCATGCTTCATAAGGTGTGAATTTCTTACATAGGTAGTATATGGCTTGCTCCTTTCTCCCTGTCTCATCATGTTGTCGCAGAACATATCTGAAGGCTCCATCTAATAGAGATAGATAGAGTAGAAAAGGCCATCCTGGCTCTGGTGGGACCAAGAACGATGATGTGGACATGTACCCCTTGATTTTGTCAAAAGCTTTCTGACAATCCTCGGTCCAGTTTGTCTCGGCATCTTTCCTCAGCATCTTGACGATGGGTGAACATATGACTGTGGACTGTGCTATAAAGTTACTGATAAAATTGATACGTCCTAGGAAGCTCATCACGTCCTTTTTGCTCCTTGGCAGAGGTAACTCCTCAATAGCCTTAACTTTAGATAGGTCAGCTCGATCTCTCGACAACTAACAATGAATCCTAGTAAATTTACTGTGGGAACCCCGAATGCACACGTTGCGGGGTTCAGTTTTATGTTGTACCTCCTTAACCTATCAAAGAACTTTCTCAAGTCTGCTATGTGATCCACGGACATCTTTGATTTGATAATGATATTGTCCACATACACCTCTATTTCTTTGTGTATCATATCATGGAAGATGGTTGTCATGGCTCTCAGGTTAGTAGCCCCAGTATTCTTCAGACCAAATGGCATCATCTTATAGAAGTATACTGCCCATGGTGTAATAAAAGTTGTTTTTTCCACGTCTTCTTCATCCAACCAGATCTGGTGATAACCCGCGAAGCAATCAACAAAGGATTGGATTTCATACTTGGTGCAATTGTCGATCATGATATGTATGTTCAGCAGTGGAATGTAGTCCTTGGGACTTGCTCTGTTTAAGTCTCGATAGTCAATGCACACTCGGACTTTCCTATATTTCTTCGAATCTGGTACAATGTTGCCTAACCAGGTTGACTACTCAACCACCCTGAGGACTTTGGCTTTGATCTGCTTAGTAACCTTCTCCTTGATTTTTAGGCTCATATCTGGTTTGAATTTTCTGAGTTTTTGCTTTGCTGGAGGACACATGGGATTAGTAGGCAACTTGTGAGCCACTACGGACGTGCTCAAACTGGTCATGTCATCGTACCACCATGCAAAAATGACCTCATACTCCTTTAAGAGATGAATGTACTCTTGTTTCTTTTTCGGTGATAAGTGAATACTGATGTAAGTCTCCTTGACAGTCTCGGCGTCCCCCAAATTTACTGTTTCAATTTCATCGAGGTTGTATTTACGCCTATTCTCAAAGTTTTCAACCTCCCTAACAACTTCCTCGGGTATTTCGTCTTCTTCATCCTAACTACTATCCTCATATTGCGTTGCCTGATTACATTTCACAGTCACAAGGCCATCAAGAAAAGTAACAATAACCCTGTAGAAAGAAAATGTGTGGAAGATAATATTGAATAATAAAGAGCAATGTATTTTATTAAAATTGAAAAACCTCCATACAAGTATAGCTCGATGAATCGAGAATTTATTTTGAAACAATTAAGTCTTTAAAACAATATTACTGGAAATCATAGATGCCTTAAATGGCTATAGAAATAAAATCTGGCAAGCTACCTAGGGACTCGGTGGGCCTCAAGACAGTGTGTCAGCCTAAATCTTGAGAACAGCTCCCGTCTCCACAGTTTAAATTGTGAGGCCTTCTTCCTCCTCATTCTAAATTATTTCACTGCAATCCATGTTTTCGTCCTCCAGGAACAAATTCCTTAGCCCAACTAATGCTTCTTCTTTTGCAGTTCCCCATATAGTATCAGCTTGGTGAAAAGCCTGATCCAGATGTGGAACTGGTTGCTCGAGAGGGTAATAAGGTCCACTCCACGGAGGCGACCAATCATTATACTCTTTCCATGTATACTGGTATCCGATCCCAAAGGTAGTACCATGATGTTTCAGTTGTCTCGGTTTAGTGATGCCTTGTGGATTCTTCCCAAGCCCCTTGTCGGGTTCATACCCAGACCATGACAGTATGTTTTTTATTTTGTACTTCACCATTTGTCTTTCTCAATAGCATTGACACGTTCAATATGATGATAGGTTTCCCCTCCTAGCCTTCTTTTATTCCCGATAATCGGGATGGCTTGACTAGTGTAAATGGGGTTACTCTCGTCTCTGTGAATGATCACCTCCAGATAGTTCCATTCAAATTTCATGGCTTTATGTAGTGTGGAAGCCACAGCCCCAGCAAAATGTATCCATGGTCGACCCAACACAAGATTGTATGAGGCTAATATGTCGAGCACTTGGAATTCAATGTCGAGCCAAGTTGGCCTCATCTGCAAGCAAAGGTTAATCTCCCCAGTAGTGGCCCTTTGAGACCTATCGAAAGCTTTCACGTTCATTATTTCTGCCCATATTTCATGAAAACCTTTGCCCAATCTTTTTAGAGTATCCAACAGACAAATTTTGAGGCTTGAACCCCCATAAATGAAGACCCCAATGATGGATTTATCTTCAAATTTCACCGTGATATGCAATGCTCGGTTGTGATTCAATACTTCAGGAGGTAGTTCATCCTCGTGGAAGATTATTTTATGACTTTCCACCACCTTCCCTACCGTGTTAGCCATATTTCCGTCGGAGATATTGTTGGGTACATAAGTTTTACTCAACACCTTCATCAAAGCGTTCTCGTGTGCCTCTGAATTTTGCAACAGTGACAGGGTGGATATCTGAGCTGGGGTTTTGCTCAAATTATCAATGACAAAATATTACCTTGCTTGTACTTTCTTCCAAAGGTCATCTGGACCTATTTCAACGACATGCTTCTTGGTAGTGGCATCCTTACTTG
The DNA here is from genome assembly GCA_026770625.1 of Nicotiana glauca. NCBI lineage: Eukaryota > Viridiplantae > Streptophyta > Magnoliopsida > Solanales > Solanaceae > Nicotiana > Nicotiana glauca. Next base: position 159,322 of record MU737055.1, on the reverse strand, counting down.
ATCCTCCCAAGTGCTTGAGTGTATAGATTCTTTTGGTCCTAGTCATTCCTTGTGCAGCATCAAATTCCTCTACCTATTCCTTTCCTTTTTGCCTAGAGTCGGTAACGTAATCCCAGGGTATTTCTTTTGAACTGAAAGAAGATGTGGTTGATACTGTCACTGCGAAAGGTCTGGCCATATGCACTTCAAATGGAATATCTACCTTAAATGTAACTGATGGATCTCATCAACCTTGATTTGTGAGTGAGTCTGTACTACGATAGGAGTAAGTGTGACCGCTGGTTTAAAGTCATCTTCCCGAATAAGCCCAATCGACCCTTCAGGAACCCATTCTTCGTCCATCACTATCACATGTATCCCACTACACCTATGATCTGGGAGAGGGTTGTTACGGATATTGGGTGCCACTTCTTTTGCCTATATGACCTTGTTGTCAATCAGCGTTTGGATTTTATATTTCAATGTTCGACACTCGTCAGTAGTGTGCCCCTTCATACCGGAATCGTATGTATAAGCTTTGATTGGGTTGACCCGTTGGGACGGATTATCTAATGCCACAGCGAGAATAGGGGTTATGTAACCAGTGACTATCAACCTTTCATACAGCTGGTCGATGAGTTCAGTAGTAGCGGTGTATTGTCTGGGTAGTTTGTTGTCAAAATTAGGTTGTTGTATTTGATAATTCTGGCGAGTTGGAGGTGACTGGAAATGAGATGGTTGGGAATTATAGGTATGATAGACAGTGGCGGGTTAGGAATATCTAGGAGATAAGGGTTGATAGGTAGGTAGTATGCTTGGTATGTGGGTGGGTGTGTTTGATATCGGGTGGAGGTGTTTGATATGTGAGTGGAGATTTCAGGCCCTGAGTCGCCATTACTGCCCCAACATCTTTCTTCTTTGATATGCCGGCTCATTGTAATGCCTAGTTTGTGGCATGTAATGCCCCAAAGTTCATTACCATCCCACTTTTGATGCCTTCTTCGATCCTTTCCCCAGTTTGATGATATTATAGAATTTATTATTTTCATTAACCATCAATCTTTCATAATATCGCAGATCCTGTGCTCTGACGAAGAATTCGTTCATCTGTTCCTCATCCAAAAATGGCATGACTTTGGCTGCTTCTAACCTACAACGAGTACCACACTCGTGGAAAGTCTCGGTGGGCTTCTTCTTGAGGTTCTGGATGTAGAAGACATCTGGTGCATTTTCTGTGTTGAACCTGAATCGGTCCTTGAAATATGATGCCATACTCACCTAGTTGGACAATTTATTAGGATCTTGGCTGATGTACTAGGACAAAGCATCTCCCGTAAGACTGATCATAAAGAGTTCTATCTGGATCTTTTCATCCTTTCCGACGCCGATAAACTTGTGACAATAGGTTCTCAGATGAACCTAGGGATCACCTGTACCATCAAATATCTCTAACTTGGGAGGTTTGTACCCCGCTAATAGTGCTTCATCTGACTACATGCATAGGTCTTTATAGTTCAAACCTTCTATCCTTTTGCCTCTTTTGACACCCTAAACCCGACTTGTCAATTTCTTGAGTTCCTCAGCCATGTTTTTAACGAACAGGTCCTTCTCATCAGATATTAGTGTATAGGAGGTTGGTTGGACAGAGTGAGGTGCGGTTTCCACGTAAATAGGGTTGTTTTGATGAGTGCTAGGAGCCTGGTGTAGTAATGGTCATTGCTTGAGTTTTGAGGATCGGGAATGGGTTGTGATGTGTTCTGGGGAGTGTGATAAGTGGCGATTGGTGGATATTGAATAAGTTGATGGTGATGTTGTGATGGAGTTGGTACCGATAAGGGATTTAGATTTAGGTGGGGTTGCATATTGATGTTGTTCATAAGAGTTTTGTGGATGTTGGTTTGGTGTGTTTTGGAAAGGTGTTGGGTTTTGATGTATTGTTGGTTTATATCAGGGAAATTCAGGGTAAGGGATAGATTTTCCAAGTTGTGGACCTGCTCAAGCTCTCCATACAGCTCCAATATCTTTTGTTCTGACCTCAAAACTAAATCATTTGGTGCCGGAGTACTCCAACCATCTGAAGTTTTTGCATTTTCTGCATTTTCCTTTCGAATACCACTTACATCCTCCATTTTATCTTTCCCTTTACTCTTTGTATTACTTGGAGGAGGATGAGGTGGAGGGCCTCTAGATCTGGTATGATACACTGATGATGCCAGTATGCGCGAACCAACCTTAGGGGATGCGAAAAAGAATAAAGAAAACAAAAAGTAAGCAAGTCAGTAAGGGTTCTGAAATATTTCTAGTATTTAAACATGTATTGCGAGAATGTAAATTCACGTCTTAATTTGGGAGTTCTATTGTGCCCGAGGTACGCCTAGCGACGTATAAATTTTGAGAAATTTCAGTGCCAATAATTGCTTCATTTTATTAATGCAAAAATAAATTCCCCAAAACGACACTAAATAAGATAATATATCTAATGGAATTTGGCCTTATTACTTTTAAAAGTAAAACAAGTAAATCTTGTCTATTTGGTCAAAGAAGGACCCTATCCATACCGGATGTTGTTGTCAATCAACTCTCCTAGCTCGCACAGGTTCAGTAGTAGGAATGCCCTCCTTCATTTCCTTCAGCGTTCTGGCAGTCGGTGACCTTCTTCCTTATCATCCCTTCCAATTCCATTAAACTTTAATCCATATATTCCTGCCTTTCGCTGGATTTAACAGCTCTTTCTTTCCACTCGTTAACCATTTCCATATCGGCCTTATGATGTGCTATATGTTAAGCTTCAGACTCTCAAACTCTTTTCCACGGCTTGTTATACTTTACCACTGCTTCAACAAACTCATCTATGACCCTATTTCCTAGAACAACCCTTGGCTCAAAGACTCCTGATAGATTATCATCCAATCATGAGGGGTAAAAGAACGAGTGGTCCGCATGATATCAGTTCGTCTCGATGGCATCCTTTCTCCGCAATAATCTTCAAAGTCCATATATTATGTTCTTCATTCTTACATGGATGGCGTCACCCTAGAAATCGACACTGAAATGACTCGTTTTAGCAACCCGCGGTACGACCTATCTCCTGCCTGCCTGTTCATAACTTTGAGGGGAGCATACGGGTATATCCCCCCTAATCCAATCAACACCAAATGCGGGACGTTTCTGGATTTGATGATGAACTCGTTGGTGGGGAACCACTCGAACATCCATTGAACATGTTCCTTAGTTAACTTGTTGAAAAACTGCACCCATCCTATAGCATCCTTAGGTTGAGCAAACATGTCCAGAACGTAAGTCATTCTCTTAGGGTGATAAAGGCTATGTGGTCATTCCACGGCCTTCATGGAAACTCTTGGCGGTATAAGCACCTTTGGAGGTGCTCTAACAGTCAGAGTTGTAACAGCAACTTGCAACCCTCAAAGAATTTGAACCCTTTTTGACAACGTTCTACGGCCTGGTATATGTCTGCAACGATCATAGGGACAATAGTATATGTCTGCCCCTCGATTCCGTCCATCAGAGTTTTGGCCACCATGGCCAGCCTAGTATGGTTTCCATCCTGTTGGATTGGGAATACCAACATGCCCAAGAAGCACATAATGAACATGAAGACCCTACAATGAACCCATCCCAAGGAGGTGATTGAGAACTCATTATCAAAAATACGGCAAGAGTTGATGTGACCGTATCTTTCATAAAGGAAACCAAAAGGTATGCATGAGTTTTTCAACCACTCCAAATCATCATTTATCTTCAGCCCCATCATCTTAATGAACCCTCTAGTGGTGCGATTTTCTGGTGCCAACAGACCAGGACTATCCCAAGGCAACCCTAAAAATCCCCCTATTTCTTCTAGAAGGGGAGTCATTTCTATGTCTCCGAAATAGAACACAGCCCTTTCCTTATCCCAAAATAGAGTGGCAACCTCGATTAGCATCTTGTTTGGTTGAATATCCAATAGTGATGTTAAATTCCTTAAGAATCTTTTCACATGATTTTTGTCACTTGAGGGACGGTCCCTCCACAAATCAATCAAAAGTGGAGGTATGCTACCGACCATATCGAATCTAGGGATTTCGTGCCTTATTTTTTGCAAAACAAAAGATAGTTAGGCCCTTTCCCCCTCCAGGTTTGTCTATTTTTATAGTAATGATTAGTATATTGACATGTATTTCTCCAAATTAATGCACACAATCGCGGTTACATCCATTGGAATTGTTTAAAACCCGATGGACATTTGGACGAGGCTTGTCTTTAAGGGTTATTATGCGGATAACATATTAACCCCGCTAGGTTTGATCACGATGCATGCACAATTAATCCGAGTAAGGCTGCTATAGAGGTCTAGAATAGGACCCTCAAGCGGACAACTTGAGGGGGAAAGGCACGGAACCGTCAAATGCACCATTGATCGACTAGTTTTACCGCAAATATGCCTTTCCGAATTTAAAGGGTGGTATATAGGAAGAGCGCAAACACTCATCAAGTGTTTCTATAAGATTAGTTACACATTAGTGGAATATGTTGTTGAGCATGATTTATGCGACAATAAATAGCATATTGTCAAGTATTTGCACATAAATAAAAATGATAAATGCAGTATTTAAATAATTGAAAGACAGTTACGGAAAAAGAAAACAAAGAGACAAGTCAAATTCAGGAAATAATAAGAAGTTAAGTCCAAATAAAGGGGAAAGGGTACACGGGATAAAGCATGCTTAGACTAATTCATAAAAAAATAAGTCTGTTATGGTAAAAGCATAAAATATCCACACTAGAGGTACTATGCTATCGCACCCTCTTTTTCTCCTCGTGGAGTCAGGGTTTCGACATTCATGGGGGAAAAACTCATTTCCTTTTGGGAATTGGGTAATTGAAGAGTCCCCGTCTAACAAATTAAGGTACGTTAGGGCTCCTTGAGTGATTAACTCATGTGACTAGTTTGCATTACCAAAGATTAGGATAAGGGCTCGAAATAGCCTTGAGTGGAAAGTGTTAGGCACCCCTCGCGGTCCACAATGGTGGGTCCCGGCTGAACATAAACTAAGTGAATTAGTCATTTAACAAGTAAATAGTCTTAGCACATATTTTACAAATAAAGTAGTTTCTCTCATCTAACTGCATAGATAATCAAGGAAGTTCAGATAATGAAAGTAAAAGTGGTTTGGACAGCTAACACATGTATATGTAAAGAAAGGGGAGTTTTAGATAACTTAAGCACATATAGGGATTGGGAAAGGGGAGTCCTGAGTTGATTAGCCTACAGGATCAATCTGTGCAATGCCCGGTAATCCTTCTCAACTAGAGGGGCTACACGCGACATTAGCGCGCAGGTCATCATATCCTTTACTACCCATTATCCTCCCCTTAAAATAGTTATATAAGCATATTTTAATTAACAAATTCTAAGCGTGTTGTTACCCGTCCCTTCCTTGTGGTCCTGGAGGAGTTTAGGACCTCAAAATCTGGGCAGTTCTAGACAACCTAAGGTGTTTAACAGGGAAAATCTAGGAGACAAGCAAAGAACATATAGGACAATCAAATAGGAAAAAAGAAGTTAAGGCTCATGTTTAACTCCACGTGTACATGGGCAATTAGACATCACGTCTTAAACAAATGATTTTGAATAAGTTCAGAAATCTTAAGAACATGACATTCAGATGAATGTGATATAGGGTATGAAGTGTTTGTATTAAGGGAAGTGGTAGAATCCTAACCAGTTTGCCTACTGGTTATATTGCCTGTTAAGCCTGGATGATTTAACACATAAATAGAACTTGTTTCACAATTATCTGACGGCCTATGTCTTGCCTAAGTGTTTATACGGAGTCGCGATTCTGGAAAACAATTTAAAGTTCTTTTATCCTATAGGCATGCTTATCTATGTGATACAAATTATAACAGGCAACTTATCAATTGCGTTTAGAGGCATGATACCTATGCGTGAGTCTGTATTAAAACCTTTCATGAACAACTATAAATTTAATAGACGTGGTTCAAACAGAGTTCCTAAAAGTATGGTATCTAATGCATGACAGTTTTTATTGAAATTATTTAATAGCAGGGAGCCTATGAGACAGTACTTGCGAAGAACCAGGAACTAAACGTAAAACATGCTAAAACAGTAAGCGTGAAGGCCTTAAAGACAGGATATCTACTGCACAAGTTCAACACAACCCAAATAAACACATTAATCATAGAAACATGGATTCTAATGCAGATTCGCAGAATATATAGCCTATAGCATGCTTTCTACCCAATTTTACCCACAGTATCACACAACTACCCTCCCTTTTATTTGTTACCCAAGTATCTGTTTACAAATAATTATTACAAACTAGAATTGTATAAATTACACAATGGAAATGTAGAGTAATACTATAGGGAGCATGAAGCAGGCCCAAAGATAAACATGGGAATACCAGGCCTTCAATGTAGTCTCAAATGATCATAAGTTCCCTAGCCAACAAGTGTCTAGGTGTGTAAGAGTTCCCTAAGAACCTCAAAGTAATATGAGGAATGACTATTGAATATTTTTATAAATAAAAATACAGAAGTAAATTGTTTTAACCCCTTCAAAATTATAGAAAAAATTATAAAGACACTTATGCATGTTTGTAAATCCTTACACAATATTTTAAAAGTATGTATGTATATTTAAATATATATGAAGGAAAAATTGAGTATCAACAAGTCCACTCCCAAACAACTTTCCCAAAATTTCAACTTTTTCCATTTCAAGCAAAATTTCTATACCGACCTCCAAATCACAAGCGGATGTGATCCTAAGTCCAAACTCACCCAACGGCACTAACGGAACCATCATAAATCCAATCTGAGGTCAAATACTAAAAAGCCAAACTTGGTTAATCCTTTCTAATTTAAAGCTTGTAGGCCAGAATCATTCCTCCAAATCAATTTAAAATAACCTGAAAACCAAAACCGACGATTCAGATAATTCATAATACATCATACAGAGCTAATCATGCCCTTAAACAACCGAGCGAAGTGTAAATGCTTAAAATGACCGGACGGGTCGTTACATATGGTTACGTGTTGTATTGGCTTTTGTTTGAGGTATACTTGTTAATCAGTTATGTATTGCAGAGGTTGAGATCGAGGTTAACTTGAGTAAGGAAATTTCTTGATACAAGTTATATTACACCCTACGGGTATATGGGAATCATGGATTGACTGAGTTGTTACTCGTGAAGGATGTAGTGTGCATGGAGTAGGAATTTGCTTGGTTGTGTTAAGACGGGTTACTTCTTTAGGTGTTGTCATGTTGATGGGGCACAAGTTGTTCTTGTTGTTTGGGCGGTGCAATTCAGATTCGAGTAGAGTGGATGACCTCCGAGAAAGTGCTAATGGATTCAATATTTATATGTAGTAATTGAGAACTTTTTTTGGATTTGTATATGGATAGAATCTGATATATACATTGAATGGTAGATACTCACAATATTTATATATCATTATGGATTATACATTTCGGTATTAGGCAGGTGGAGGAAATTTATATTCACATAAGGTCTCTTCAAAGTGGATGTCTCAGTTGTGGTACTTTTGGGGTACTTAAGGGGAAATACAACGACTTATGGGCCTTAGGGCAGCGTGGTTTTATGCTGAAATCTCTTGTGGTGAGAATTGGGTAAGGAACGTGGTGTTTTGGCAATGAGAAGTGTCAACTTAAGGGTAATTCGGAAGGAACTCGGAGAAATATGACAACTTGCAGTAGTTTGGATCAACACGGTGATGGATATGATCGGTTATTGGGGTACTTGTGAGGTGGTGAGTCTCTACATGTGTATTGTAGAAATACTCTTGGGTTTTTTTACTTGCGTGGCTTGGTGGAGTTAGAGAGATTTAGTTTTGATGTCTTGGTTATCTGCAAATAGGTTTCGAAGACTGCTTAATGATTTCTACTACGATTTGAGATGGATATTTACTACCGATACCAGCAGTATGTTGAGTATTGTGATTTTCTACTAGCTAATTGAGCATGTCGTTTTCTTGTGACTCGAAGTTGATTATGAGATTCTCGTACTTTTCATAATATAGCATGATAGATGTGGTGTGTTATGTGGGATTGAGATTTACATGTGCAGGATCACAGGTCAGTTTTGAAGGGAAGGTCACGAATTCTTTGTCAACACGGATGATTTCATATGACTAGCTGAATGTTATTACTACTTGGTATTGCTTGAGGAGAGTGTACATTCAGAAGGCGGACTGAGAATTGATTTATAGATGCTTTATTGGTATTGCAGTATTCTCCTAGTTGATCGACTACTGATATTCAAATTTTTGATATGTACCACAGGAGAATTATAGAAGTATTTCTCGTGCAATGGTCGTGTATGAGAGATGTGTTAGACATTCGAGTGCTTGAGATAGGATCAACTATGGTGATTCATGTGGTCTATGAATTTAAAGACTGGGAGTTTTTAGACGTAGATTGTTTCGTGGTTGTGGATCGTGAATATATGGCCAAAGCTAGCAAGATGATAGTATGTGTTATGGTTAGGTAATTGTGGACTTTCGGAGGGTTAATTATCTATTTGTGGATGACCAAAGTTTATGTGGGGCTCATTTGTAGGCCTAACAAAGATGGGTATTCTATACCGGGTCAGATTGGTTGACTCCGTACTTCTAGTGTTGAGGGATGTACCTTTCGGTTAGAATTGATCTCATTCGTATCTGGTATGTTCTATGTATTACACATCTATTCTTTGAGGGGTTGTGGTTTTCTGGTTATATATACACATGGTGCGGTTCTGTTTGGGTCTTGTAGCGGATTCCGAGCGAGATGGTGATTGTGGTGTGGAATGGTTGATTGCGCCTTGGTTATGGCCTTTTCCCAATTTTGGTATATTGTGTTTTCTGCTTCTCCGTGGTTATGGTCATGAACTTTGGGTACTTAACATTGAATTCCGTGCGGTTGTTGATTCTAAGAATTGTGGCTGGAGGTATTTCTTATGGATTGGTGTTTGGATAAGGTTACACATTGCAACGAAGTTATGATAGAATATGATATGTTGTGTTAGATTCGTTTTTCTTTGTTATACTATGTATGATTGGCTAATAGCATTATGGTTGTGGCAGTACTTGTTGAGCTTGTGAGACGGTTTTCTTATTTGAGTCAATTTTCATTTTTGAGTGCATTGAGTTTTGCATATTGGTGCACAAATTGCACGATTTGCAGCTATATGTTGTATTGGTTTTGTATGTCAATATAATGGTTGTGTTTTTCAAGATGAGGTCATTGGACCTAAAATGGGTACCATCTGAATTGATTGAAATTCGTATGGAGGAATAATATCGAAAGTCGGCTTAGGATTTGGTTTCGGTTCTGATTGCATGAGAGAGGGCTCCATGACTTGTTGATTTAATAAGTGGTTATAAGTTCCTGCATGTTTCTTTCATCATCGTTAGTGTACGAATTTTTTAGAATGGGGTTTTGTTTGATATAAGGTTTATTATCGGTACTAGATTTGTTTTGAGCAGTTACTGTGATCGGTAATTTGGCTACGAGTATGTGAGTCATGTGCTATGCCATGTGATTATATCTTGGGTTATGGTTATGGATTGATAAAACTTGTTTCATACTCATATAGTGTGTAGATGAGAAATTCAGGTCTTGTAAAGAACTCCAGATGTTGGAAATTAGATTCCAAGGTTTCTGGCTAAGGTTGAATTATGGATCTTCAGTTATGTTGGGTCGTAGAATTATATTGATTATGTTGATGTGGGATCACCCCCGGGTATGTGCATGGTAAGGTTATACGGCGGTTTGATAGCTTTAGAATGATTCTGGGCACGTTCTAGGATGCACGTATGTTTAAGTAAGGGTGAAAATAACGATCTGACCGGTCATTTTGAGCATTTGCATTTTGTTCATCTATTTGAAGTCTTGATTAGCTTCATATGATATATTATGACTTATATAAATCGTTGGTTTTTGTTTTCAGGTGATCCGAAAGTTGATTTCAAAATTTTATGTTCGAAGATTTAAGTTGGCAGAGTTGATCAATTTTGACTTTTGTGTATTTAATCCCAGAATGGAGTTTTGATGGTTCCGTTAGTCCCAGATAGTGATTTTGAACTTAGATGTATGCCCGGATTTTCATTTGGATATTTCTAGAAGGATTAAGCACTAATTGGCAAAAGTTGAAATTTTGAAGGTTTGGAATGTTCTTAAGTTTAATCAGGAGTTGACTTTGATGATATCGAGTTTAGATTGTGGTTCCATGAATCAGAATAGCTTTATTATATCATTTGTGTCTTATGTGCAAAATTTTAGTTTGTTTCCTTTGCCATTATTTGATGTTTTTGAGTTGCTTTTTGCTAGTTTTAAGACGTTCAGAGGTCAGTATGCGCGGGATGGCATTTATAGAGTATTGTTTAGCTTTCTCGGTATTGGATTCGGCTTGTTCGAGGTATGTAATACTTATAAACTTTGTGTTAAGGGTATGAATCTCAGAATATACGTGTTATCTGTTTGGTGTTAAGGTGACACACATGGTAGGTGACGGACGTGTGGGCGTGTACTTGTGAATTATGACTCAGTTCATTCTGTGATACTATGTAGTTACCTAATCTTGTTTTTAGTCATAAAAAATCTACGTGCTAGAGAAATTGAGCCTTGACCCATGTTAGAAACCATGTTTTGCTATATGTTTATCCTGTTGGGACCCACTGAGGTTCTACCTACTATTGAGTTATTTGCTTAAACTGCACTTACATACTAAGTCATATTCATTCATTTACATATCGTATCTTAGTCTTTATTATCATTTGTTGTTACATCATATTGTTATCAATATTTGGGTTGATTGGCATGAGATTTGTGACCCCCAAAAACATGAGGGAGTGATGACTGAGTTAGGGCCTGAGTGTTGGATAGTGAGTGATATTGATGGGGTCGAGATGCACGCCGTAGCAAGTGTTATTGATTCATGATAGGATCGGGTTGCACGCCGCAACAAGTATTATTGATTCATGATGGGATCGGGCCGCACGCCGAATCATGTATTATTGATTTATGTGAATCGAATTGCACGCGATGACAGGCCTTATGACTATCTATGGATTAGGTTTCACACCGCAATAGGCCTTATAGCTATTTGTGGATCGGGTTGCATGCCATAACATGCCTTATGTCTATATGCGGATCAGGTTGCGCACCCCAACAGGCCTTATGGCTATATGTGGATAGGGTTACACACCACAACATGCCTTATGGCTATATGTGGATCGGGTTGCATGCCGCAATAAGACTTATGGCTATTTGTGGATCGAGTTGCACGCCGAAACATATTGTATGGCTATATATGGATCGGGTTGCATGATGCAACAGGTCTTATGGCAATATGTGGATCGGGTTACACGCTGTAACAGGTCTAATGGCTATACGTGGATCGGTATGCACACCGTAACAAGCCTTATGGCTATATAATGATCAGGTTACATGCCGCAACATGACTTATGGATATTTATGGATAGAATTGCATGTTGCAACATGTCTTATGTCTATATGTGGATCGGGCTGCATGCTGCAGTAGATACTGTATAGTGCTGAGAGACCGAGTGTGTTAAATGATTGAGCGTGATGAGTGGGAGTGCGAGACAGGGAGATTGAGTACTCTGAGAGTTTGAGTACATGATTTCATCACTGTGATGCATTGAATTGACATATATATACATTTGACATACAAGAATGGAGATGCATTTCATCATGCTACACGGTATTGTGACATTTATGACTTCACATGCATATTGACATGTAGGCATAGAGATGTACTTTCCTCATGCTATTTGAGATTGAAATATTTTATTAGTTGTTGAATGTTTTTTTGGAAAAAAATCACAGTTTTCTAATATACTCACATTTTGTTGATTTCGGTGAAAGATTTGATTTCTACTCTTATACTTCAACAACATGCCTATTTTTTTTTGTAACTGAGAACGAGCTGAGCATTATATCCTTGAGTTACTTCTTCTACTACTTTCATTATATTGTTATAAGTTGTTGTTGGATATTTTGGTATTGGACATCGACCGTTGTCCAAGCTCGTCACTTCTTTTAATCTCAGGTTATGTTTGTTACTTATCGAGTCATGGGGTCGGTTATACTCATACTACACTTCTGCACCTTGCGTGCATATTTTGGATGTTGATGTTGTTGTGTATGTCAGGAGCAGCCATTGAAGATATACTTGTGTCCTGGTCATAACTGCCTCTTATTTTTTGGTAGCTTTAGAATTTCTAAATATGTTCATGTATAGTTTCAAATAGATGATGTATTTATTTCATACTAGCTTTGTAAAATCTAAAAGAAGCGCATGATTTGTACTATCAATTCTTGGGATTCGAAATAAAAGCTCGGTTATTTCATTATTTATTTTATTATTTAAATCTCTTTTGAATTGGATTTTTGCTTTTTGACTTGCATGGCGGTTTGGGTTAGGCGCCATCACGATTAAGTGATTTTTTTATCGTGATAATAAAAAATTATCTTACCAACATAACTATTATCGACATTACTATACACTATGTTCAACATTATTTTTATACCTTCTGCCACACAAACACTCCATACCTACCTAAATTAACATTTTCCTTGATCTGACTTGTTGCTTGCCGGATGCAAAACAACTTATCTGATGCATAGATACTTCTGATGGTCTATTTAAATTATGTAAGACCTATTTGTCAAATTTTCTTTTTTCTTTGTTTAAACTTTTTGATCAATAAAATTATGCCTAATATATTTGAACCTACGAGATATAATCCTGGCTCTTGACAGGGAAAAGACAAAAGTTATTCCCTCTGTTTCAATTTATGTGATCCTGTTTGATTGGGCATGAAGTTTAAGAAAAATGAAGACTTTTCGAATTTATCTTCCTAAACAAGTCAGCCCAGAGTAATTTTGTGGTTATAAAAGCTTCACATTAAGGCTAGAGTTGTAAATTTAAGCTAAATTGTTACCAAATTTAGAAAGGGATCATTATTTTTGGAACATACCAAAAAGAAAATAAGTTCACATAAAGTGTAACAAAGGGAGTAATTGATAATTTGTGGGAGCAAAATTACCAGTATGCAAAAAGACACACTCAATAAAAAGAAAATGCAATGACCCGACCGATCATTTTTGAAAATTAGTATTTCATTCGGTGGCTCAATGTCTCGAGCAGTTTCATTTTATGTGTTATGACTTGCGTGTGTGGTCGAGTTCGGTTTTCCGATGATTCAGGATCAATTTGGAAGAAGGATTCATGTTCTAGAAGCTTAAGTGGTAAAAGTTGACTAGAGTTTGACTTTTATATAGACGACTCCAAAATGCTATTTTGATGATCCCAATAGCTTTGTGGGATTTTTGGAGTTAGGCGAGTATTCGTATTTGGAGTCAGAGGTCTGTAGGTTAAGTGATGCAATTTGGCAAAAATTGGAAGAGTTGGAGTTTTTGAAGGTTGAAAAGTTCGCTCAGGAGTTGGATTTACTGATATCAGGCTCGGATTGTGATTTCGAGAGTTGGATTAGCTCCTTTATGTCATTTGGAAGTTGCATGCTAAATTTGACGCATTCTGGATTGATTTAATATGTTTCGAAACGAGTTTTGAAAGTTGGAAAATTTAAAAATTTCAGTGTGATTCGTAGTTTCAATGTTATTTGATGTGATTTGAAGCCTCAGGTAGGTCAGGGTTATGTTATAGGACTTGTTGGTATATTCGAACGGGGTCCCCAATGGCTTGGGTGAGTTTATGATTTGTTTCCACGTTTATGGCAACTTTGCTTCTAGTGTGTCGCACCTGCGCATTTTGGAGCGCAAGTGTAGAGATGCTTCTGCGCGATGTTGGTCGCTTCTGCGACATGGTACACGTCTAGTTCTTCGCTTTTGCAGGTGTGCAACCGCACCTAAGGGATATTGATCGCAGATGCGAACACGAGCCTGCAGATGGTCTTCCGCTTCTGTGGAGTTTTGAGATGCTTCTGCGGAATCGTAGATGTGAAATATGGCTCTCAGGTGAGATTCCTGGTGATTAGTGAGTGTCGCAGTTGAAATGAATTTCTCGCAAATAAGAGCGCGCATGTGCACAATAATTGTTCACAAATGCGGAAATGCTGGGCAAAGAGGTTATAATTCGAGGATTAGCCATTTTTATCATATTTTAAGTTGTAGACTTCGGATTTGTGTGGTTTTTTAGGGGTTCTTCACGTGGTTGTTTGGGGTAAGTGATCTTTACCTGCATTTGATTTTATTTCATGATTTTTTTCCATTAAAATAGTGAATTGAATGGAAGAAAATGAGAATTTTGTAAAATCTTTCAAAAATATAAAATGAAGATTTGAAGGGCGATTCGATATCAAAATTTGATAATTTTAGACTCTTATCGGAATGAGTGTTTGGATTTTATCAATTTATTAGGTTCCAAGGTGCGGGTTTGGTGTTGAGGTTTTGGAAATGTTTTTTAGTATTAATTAAAGATCGAAGCGTTAGTATCCGGAGTTGTTTCCTATGAGTTTTATTTAAGATTTGAGGTTATTTTTGCTAGATTTGAGTCGTCCGGAGGTTGTTTCACTCAAGAAGGTCATTTTAGAGTATCACTCTAGCCTTTTTTAGGTAAGTAACTTGCATAACCTTTTGTGGTGGAACTACCCCTTAGGATTTGAGTTATTATGCTAATTGGGTCGTGTAAGTACGTGAGATGACGAGTACGTACTCAGGCTTATTTGTGGGAATTTGACTATTAGGGCTCTTAGGTTTTTATGTTCTCTAGATATGAAATTATTTTATCATGTTAAATCCTTCATTAATTAAATTCACCCTTACGTGTCTTATTTGGAGTTAATTTATTCATGTTCTACTCTTGTTGCCAATTAAAATCTTACATGCCTTAATTGAAATTATTGCCATATGTCTTTTCCGTAATTTGCTTAACCTTAATTGAAATTATTATTATTTTTACCATATTTTATTAAACTTAGTTGAAGTTATTTTTACATCTTCCGTAATTGAATAGCCTTAATTGAAGTTATTATTGCCTCTCCTGCAATTGTTTAGCATTAATTAATATTTTCGTTAACCCCTTCCTTTTGTTGACGTGTTCTTATTTGGGGTCACTGATTTATTATATCTCTCTTATCATCGAATTGTACTTTTGTGCAATCATTGTTACACATTTTCTCCCTTATTGAGCTATTCTCGTTGAGACCATTATTCTGTGTTGTGTTTTTCTTTGTGAGCTTATTCTTCCATTTCTTTATATTCAGAAGTTCTTGAGTTGATTTAATTGATGTATTCTCATGTTATTATTGTTGTTGCTGCCGTGGTACTCAGTGTTATTGAGCCGAGGCCTATGTGTGGCTGTGGTATTGAAAATGTTTTGAAAAATTATTTGTGGAATATGCGCACATGTTGTGTTTGTGTTGTTATATTTTGGCACGTGTTATTGTTGAGAGGATTGTCGGGGTGTTCGCATTTGAGTTGTCCGTGATGTTATTATTATTATTGATATTTGCACATGCAACTTGACGAGGGAGACTATATATATGGGTTTTCGCATGTGGCAAGACAAGGTGAGAATATTATTATGCGCACGCGGCGATACAAGGAGTGTGTTTACTTTATTTTTGCGCACGTGGCGAGACAAGGTGGGCTATGTCGAGGAATGATTTCTGGTTGCCTGGAGGCATTGTTTTTGTTGATATTTGCGAAGTGGTGTGCCTATCTGGTGTGAGTTTTACCTTGTACATTTTGTGCTGATCGTTTCTTATGTGTCACTCATTGTCTCCACTCTTGCTTGTTGACTTGAATATGATAGAACACTAGCACAAGCATACACGTAATTCATCACTCATTTTGGTTCAAGAAGATAAATACTGATGTTATTGGCCATTTACATGTACTCTTGTTTACTTCCCTTATGTTGGACATTTATTCTATTGACACGTGAGCCGTCTGTGCGGTCATGAGTTATTGTTATCATTGGCACTCAGTTGTCCATGCGGATATTAGATATTGTAATGCTCTTGGACGTGAGTCATTCATGCGGTTATGAATTGTGATGTGGGTACAAGATACCAAGTGATTGGGGTTCTTGAATTTGGACTCGTGATTTGTGATTATGAGGTTTAATGCCTCGTGGAAATTCTTGAATAAATTTGGTGCGAAAGCGGTTGTTCTTATTGAGTCAATATTGATTTCCTTTATTTGGTTTCACCAGGCTTAAACTTGGTTCAGCTTACTCTACAACGTTATTACCTGTTTATTATTGATTTCTAATTGTTGCTCTTAGTTTCCTATTGTAAGCGTTGTTTTGTTATTGTTATCATTCTTAATTCTATATTGTTATTGTCCCCTGCTATTTCATCTTTATACTTGTTCAGGTTGTGTAATTCAGTAGGTGTTTCGTCTGTCTCTCGTCACTATTCCACTGAGGTTGGTCTTAATATTTACTGGGTACCACTGTGGTGTACTCATGCTACGCTTCGACACACTTTTATGCAAATCAAGGAACCGCGAATGTTGTTGATCATTAGCTAGTTGATCAGGCATTTCTGTGGAGACTCAAGGTATACCTATTGTTGCGTTTGTAGGACTCAGCGTCACCTTCTGAAATTTTACCTTGTACTGTTTATTTCTATTCCGGAACAGTTGTACTTAAGAGTTTTTCTAACAAACTAAGTAGAGCTTATGACTTGGACTATCGGTTTTGAGATTATTTAGAAAATATTTGTTTCATATTATAGTGGTTGGTTAAATTTTGCCCTTATCTCTGTATGTATCAGGCTTACCTAATCTTAAATATTAGATACCGTCACAATACCCTGCGGAGGAAATTCGGGCTCGAAACATAAAAACATTGTGCACGTGAAACTTTCGAGTAGGGTTCAGAAAACGACGTGGATTTAGTAAGGCACAAAAGCTCCCGCGTCGTCGACGCATATTCGATGCTTGCCAGTTGCCACTCAAACATTTTGTTTGCTAGAATGATATTGATGTGGATATTTAATAATCGTCAACAATAGCTGCAATCAATAATATTTTTCCCAGTTTAATTAAATTTCAAAAGACTAACTAAATTATATAAAATAAATAAAAGCGTTCTTTGTGAAATCTTTTTTTAAAAATTAAAAATATTTTGAACATTTGAAATCGATCACAGTTTCTGATAAAAATATAAAATCTTATCAATTGAACCACAATATAATAATTATTATAGTATTCAATATACTTATAGAAATGAAGTTCATCGGAGGACAGATAGTGAAATATTGAAACGGCGGAAAGTTGAAGTGTCAGCCTAAGTGGCTAATGCTGTCTGTTGGGGGAAGCAGACACACGTAGAGAGACGCCGCCGGTAAATAACAGACGTGACAACCTCTAGGACCTGTTGTTTAAGCCACCAAAAAGACAGCTCGTAGTAAAACATTTAGCCATATTTACTCATGTTTATATGAAACTAAAAGGAATAAGGAATGCTATTGTATTTATATATTTACATTTATTCGAGCAACTGCGAGCAAGTGGCATACATTTTGGCTCCGCTATGTGCGACCCCTAAAAATGAGGTGCTCAGGGCAATGAGTGATATGGAGTTGTCTTAGAACGTCGCTGGTATGGCTTTCGGGTAAGTTTCTCTTTTTCTTCTTTTGTTGTTGGGCTTGTACAGCGATTGGCAACCTGTATTTTCTTTTTAATCACTTTCTTTCTTTCTAGACCCTCATCATGGAGATTGAGTGTGAGCGTCAGGAGAGGAGGAAGACGACTATACATGAGAAAATGTCAACCAATTATCAACAGTATTATGCTAAGCATCGTGCGATGGTCGATATTTATACTCAGGGCCCGTAGTTGCAGCTGTTTTGCGAAGGGCTGAAACAGAGGGAGGACAACTGGAGCGCAAGGATGAAGAGCTGAAGGAGCAGGATGAGGAGCTTGTGAAGGCTCTCGCCCGTAATAGTGATCTTGAGGCCTCCCTTAAAGCGATGGAGGATGAGCTTGAGTTGAGTAGGGGCTGATGGCTGAGAATGCCAATTTACAAGCGAAGGTGGCCGGCTTGACCGCCGAATTGAGTGCTAAGGCGGCGGAGATTGAGGGGCTTAAGGGCAAGCCGGACGTTATTGCTGATAAGCTGGCGACAACAATTTTTGAAACGGTGTCTTCAGAAGATGCCCTCCGTATTTCTAGGTCGGAACATACCGGAGAGAGGGAGGCCTCTAATCTTAAGGCTGCGGGGTTTGAAGGGCATGTTAAATAGTTGGAGGTAGAGCTATCTGTATTAAATTGGCAAGTGGCCTCGCTGAGAGCAGAGGATGCAACCCGAGGATCTTACCCTTCCATGTCATATACTTCAGCTGACCCGATCGTGCCTTGTCGCATATATGAGCTATGGGTTCTTGCTGAGGCCCGCTTGACGTGTATAAGGCTTTTCACGCCGAGGGGAGTGCAATCTAGGTGGAGCTTCAAACCGCGCACAACGAAAATCGTGCTGATCATGAGGCATGCGGGTATGACCCTCATACTCTTGATGGTGAGGATATCAACTCAGTTGAGGCGAACTGTTTGGCTTCAAAATCTTGGTATGAAAAAATCTTACCCTACCAAGGATGATGAGTAGCCTTTTGCTTGTGTTTTTTGTTTTGGGGCTTCTATGGAGGGAGCATGCTTGAGCCCGTTTTGTAAGGATCAAAGTAGATAGTATTTTGTACAATGGAGACTTTATGTTGTCGATGAGTTGGTGCTCTTTGTAATTTCCCTGGCATCTGGGGTACTTGTGGAGCTATTGAGTCGAATTAACTTTTTGGTGTGGTTAACTCACCCCTATTTTTTTTGATGGCCTTGTCCATTGGGATGTTGCTTTGAACTGTCATCGAAGCAGTATCCTGTCGTAGTTCGAATGAGGTCGAACTCATGATTTATCGATGGCCTTGGCCATTGGGATGCTTCTTTGAATTGTCGTCGAAGTAGTATCCCGTCGTAGTTAGAACAATGTCGAACTCATGTTTTGTCGATGGCCTTGGCCATTGGGATGTTGCTTCAAACTGTCGTCAAAGTAGTATCCTATCGTAGTTCGAACAAGGACGAACTCATGTTTTGTCGATGGCCTTGGCCATTGGGATTTTGCTTCGATCTATAGTCAAAGTAGTATCCTGTCGTAGTTCGAACGATGTCAAACTCATGTTTTGTCGATGACCTTGGCCATTGGGATATGCTTCGTATTGTCGTCGAAGTAGTATCCCGCTGCAGTTCAAACGAGGTTGAAGTCATGTTTTGTCTATGACCTTGGCCATTGGGATGTTGCTTCGAATTGTCGTCGAAGTAGTATCCCGTCGTAGTTCAAACGAGGTCGAACTCATGTTTTGTCGATGGCCTTGGCCATTGAGATATCTCTTTGCACTGTCGTCGAAGTAGTATCCCATCATAGTTCGAACAAGGTCGAACACATGTTTTGTTGACGGCCTTGGCTATTGGGATGTTGCTTCGAACTGTCGTCGAAGTAGTATCCTGTCGTTGGAGGTTTGATTGTGTTTCTGCAGGAAGACACATGTCAACTTTATTCATGGAATGGAGATTCAATTATATTCTTGTAAGAGCCATATGTTGATTTCGTACATACAATGGAGATTTGGTTACCTTCTCCTAAGAACCATATGTCGACTTTGTACATATAATGTAGATTTAGACTATTTATATCCAGTCCCTTCATTACTTCGCTCCGGAGATTATATCAATGGGAGGGGTAATGAACAGTACTCTGAACCTCGAGACATCTCCCTCACCGCCTTATTAAAAACCTCACCTAGAAAACTCGATTCGGATAAAACCCGGATAAGGGAAAAAGAGTACGGCTTAGGTGGCGTGTTCTTCAGAAGTGGAAGTATTTAAGATGGGCGACATTCCAGTTTTTTTGGAGTAGTTTTTCCTCTATTGTTTCTAACTAGAATGCTCCTTTGGTTGCTGCGGCTGTGATGTTCTATGGTCCGTTCCAGTTTTTTCCTAGTTTTCCCTCATTAGGGTCTTTTTCTACTTGTGTTTTGGCCTTGAGGACGTAATCTCCGATTTTGAGTGGTCGCACTTTAGTGTTCTTATTGTAGTACCTTTCCACTTGTTGCTTCTGGGCTACCTTTCTTACGTATGCCATGTTTCTCCATTCTTGGACTTTTTCTAGATCTTGTAGTCTGCTTTCGCCATTGCTCGGTCCGCTCTCGTTCGAGTATCTCAAGATAGGCTCTCCAACCTCGATGGGTAAAACTGCATCAGTCCCGTAGACTAGTGAGTATGGCATCACACCCATACTGGTTTTTGGTGTGGTACGATATGCCCATAATACTTCTGGTAGTAGTTCAGGCCATAACCCCTTGGCGTCCTCAAGCTTTTTCTTCAATATATTCAATATTACTTTATTGGAGGATTCGACTTAACCATTACCGGAGGGATGATATGGTGTGGAGAGTATTCGTTTGATATTACATTTCTCGAGAAACTAGGTCATTTATTCTTTCCGATGAACTGAGGTCTGTTGTCACAGCTGATGTCTCTAGGAAACCGAAATGGCATATTATATTTTTCCATATGAACGCAATGACCTCTTGCTCGCGTATCTGTGTATATGCACCTTTTGCCACCCATTTAGAAAAGTATTCAGTTAAAACCAAAAGGAAACGTAATTTACCTCTTTCAGCTGGGAGGGGTCCGACTATATCCATTCCCCACTTTATGAATGGCCATGGTGAAGTGACGGAATTAAGCAGTTACCCTAGTTGATATGTCATATGGGCGTACTTCTGACACTGTTCACATTTACTGACATAGTCTGCTGCTTCTTTTTTCATCGTGGGCCAGTAGTATCCGGCTCAGATGAGGCATCGGACGAGTGCACGGTTTCTAGTGTAGGTGACGGAGTGCCCTTCGTGCACATATTCCATTGCTCGTCTTATTTCGGTTGGCCCAAGGAACTTGGCCTGAGGGCCGTCGAATGTCATTTTGTAGAGATCCCTGTTTACAAGTTTATATCTGGCTGCATGTATTTGATGCTTTGTAGCTTCTTTCTTATCTTGCGGAAGGATTCCGTCCTGCAAATATGTTATGAGACGGTTGCGCCAGTCCCAAGTCAGGCAAACAGAATGTACCTCAATTTGATCTATTATGGAATGGAGAAGGGCGACCACGTTCTCCTTGTTGATATTTTTTGTGGCTGCCGCTAACTTGGCTAGGCCATCCGCTTCGATATTCTACGCCCTAGGTTTTTGGTCCAGGTGACATTCATCAAATTCTGGCAGCAGTTTGTGAATTTCTTACTAGTACTTTTGTAGTCTTTGTACTTTGATTTGGAAAGTCCTGGTGACTTGGTTCACCACGAGTTGAGAAATGCAATGGATGATGAGTCGTCGGGCGCCGTATTTGAGTGCTAATTTCAATCCTGCAATCACAACTTCATACTTGGCCTCGTTGTTAGTCATCTCGGGGCATCGTCTGGACTAGCAAATTATTTCGCCCGAAGGAACTTCGAGGACGAGATCTAGTCCCAATCCCGAGGCATTAGAAGCACCGTCGGTGTAGAGGACCCAGAGGTTGGTATGTGTGGAAGCGCGAAGCGCTTCCTGCTCTACTTTAGGTAATATTTTTGTGCTGAAATCAGCGACGAAATCCGCGAGCACCTGCGACTTAATGGCAGTTCGCGGTTGGTATGTTATGTCATGCTCGCTTAGTTCTATGGCCCATTTGTCCAACCTACCTGACAATTGGGGTTTGTGTAGAATACCCTTTAGGGGGAAGGTTTTAACCACTTTTATGAGGTGACATTGAAAATATGGTCTATGTTTTCGTGAAGCGACGACTAATGCCAAAGCTAGTTTTTCAAGGTGAAGGTACCTCATTTCGGTATCAATTAAGGTTTTGCTGATAGAGTAAATAGGAGATTGCGTACCTTCATTTTCGCGGACCAAGATTGCACTTATGGCGACTTTATAGACTGCTAGATATAAAAGAAAACATTCACCTATGTCTTCCTTGATAAGTAGGGGTGGAAAAATAAGTACGTTTTTAGTTTCCTCGAGGCGTCAACGCATTTAGCATTCCATTGCAGTCTGTAGTCTTTCTTTAGCACATTGAAGAATTTGTGGCATCTATGCGAAGATCATGAGATGAATATTGACAAGGCGGTTATTTGCCCTGTTATTTTCTGCACCTGCTTTTTGGTGGTCAGTATCTACAGTATTCCTTCGATGGCTCTGATCTGGTTCAGATTGACCTCGATACCCCTTTGTAATACTAGGAAACCTAGGAATTTTCCTGAAGTTACTCCGAAGGCACATTTTTTGAGATTCATTTTCTTCCCATATTGCCTCAATATCTCGAAGGACTCCTTCATGTGGCAAATGTTATCCTCTTTCTTTGTCGATTTCACTAGCATATCATCGATGTAAACCTCCATGGTCTTATCAAGTTGTTCCTTGAACATCTTGGTGACTAACATTTGATATGTCGCTCCTGCATTCTTTATTTCGAACGACATTACTTTGTAGTAGTACGTGCCTCGGTGAATGATGAAAGTGATCTTTCCTTGATCTTCTTTGGCCATTAGGATTTGGTTGTAATCGGAATAGGCATCTAGGAATCTCAATATTTCAATTAATCTTATTGTATCGATGAGTTGATCGATGTGCGGTAGTGGGAAGGAATCTTTTAGGCATACTTTGTTTAGGTCAGTAAAGTCAATGCACATCCGCCCTTTCCCGTTCTTCTTTTTTACCATCACCGCATTGGAGACCCATTGGGGGTATTTTGATTTTCTGATAGAACCGTTTGCGAGTAATTTATCAACTTCATCGCTGACTACTTCATTGATGACAGCGTTGAATTTTCTCCTCATTTGCCTTACTAGAGGGTAAAGAGGGTCGATGTCCAGTTTATGCGTGTCGATATCTCTTGGGATTCATGGCATATCTGAGTGGGAAAAGGAAAATAAATCGGCGTTGTTAGTAAAGAACTCATGATATTTACCTAGTTCCAAGAGGTTGTGTCCGACATAGGCCTTTCTCATGTTATCAGTATGGTACAGTTGAACGGGATCAAGATCTTCTACGATTGATTTGCAAGCTTTTACGATATCTGGGTCTTTGATTGTTTTTTCTTGTGCGTCAGGTTTGGTTCCCGACATGGCTAATTGCTATTCCTCCGCACTTGCCCCTTTTAGTTTCTTGGTGTACGTGCAGTCTTGGGCTATTCGATAGCATTCTTGTGCGGTATGTGGCTTGCCTCGAATGCTGAATATCCCCCATGGGGTGGGAAATTTGATTACTTGATTGAAACTCGACAGAAAAGCGTGCATGACGTGTATCCATGGTTGTCCTGTGATGGCATTGTAGGTGGTTTCTTGGTTCATGACATGGAATGTTGTTTCCAGGGTGAATCCTCCTGCTAGGACGGGAAACACTATTTCCCCAGAGGTTCGCTCTACTGCATTATTAAAACCTGTTAGTGTTATGCATTGTGGTATTATTTTATCCTCGAGCCTCATCTGCATGAGAACTCGTGGGTAAACAATGCACACACTGCTTCCATCATCCACCATTATTCTTTTTACATCAGTATCCGTAATGTATAAAATTATAACCAAAGCATCATAGTGAGGGAAAGACAAATTATCGGTGTCCGACTTATCAAAAATGATACTGTCTTCGAGGTCATCGTACCGTTCGTGGGAAACTGTCCATTTGAGTTTATGCGTGGTGGTGAATTTCACATGGTTCATTATTGTGTCGTCGTCACCGCCAAAAATCATTTGTATGGTACGGGTTGGTGACGGTGGTTTTGGAGGTCCCTGGGGTTGATCATGTCCACGAGAAAAAATGGACATTCCTTGGTCGCGTTGCAGTTCTTTAAGGTATCCCTAGTTTAACATTCTTACCACTTCATGTCGTAAACTTATGAAATCTTCGGTCTTGTGTCCTCTTTCCCGGTGGAATTCACACAGAACGTTCGAACTCCTAGCGCTCGGATTTGACTTCATTTTTTGTCCATTGCACCTTCGTACCGAGCTTTTCTAATCCGTACACAATTTCTAAAGGAGAAACACAAAAGTTATGAGCAGATAATGGTGGAGGCACACCTCTTTCACTTCAGGGAGGGGCAATGTGTCGAGTTGCGATGTGTACATGTCATGGAGGAGGTGGATTGGAGGTCGGATATAGGGCTGGTGCCTTTACCGATTAAAACACGGTGGTCGATCCCTTCGACAATTGTTGCGGTGATCTCTCCTTGCCTTGATTTGGACTGATGTTAATCGTTGCAGCGAACCGTTAAGGTCATCGTCGTCTGCCTTTACTTCAGGGCAATAAGCATTGTTGAATTCTTCCCACGTGGTAGGGGGTATTTCATGAGTCTGCGTATTAGCTTTTTGGTTGCCTTTGACCCGTTTCTGTTTAGCCCATTTTGAAAGGCTCCTACTACCATTCCTTATGGAACGTTCGGTAGGCTCATCGTTACCCTGTTGAATCAGGCTAAGAAGTCTCGAAGTCCCTCTCCCGTCGTTTGCTTAATGGCGAAGATATCATTGACCCAAGTCTCTGCCTTTTTCGCTCCCGCGTGAGTGGTGACGAACTTATCTGTCAACTCATCGAAAGTTGATTTCGACCGCGGTGATAGTTGGGAATACCATGTCAAAGCTCTCCCTGTTAGAGTTTCGCCGAACTTTTTCAGCAGCACAGACGACACCTGTTCCTTTGATAAATTGATACCTTTTACTACGGTAAAGAAATGGATCAAGTGGTATCCTATGTCTGTGCTACCATCATATATTTTCAAATATTGTGGCATTTTGAAGGTTTTCGGAATAGAATGTGGGGCTACCCCTTCCTTATATGGTTGTTCGACGAATCGACATACATCGCATTTTGGTAACAACTTCGGAGCGCCTGGTATTTTATCGACCCTTTCCTAATGTTCCTTTATTTGGTCGCAGTGCGTTTTGTTCTCATTTTCCATATATTCTATCTTTTTAGGATGACCGTGAGTGCATTGTTGCCTGCATAGGAAACAGTACAGACGTTACCTGTTCATATAGTGTTTGGCTCATATGTGGCTGTTGGGGCTTCTGCGGGTGACGTATCTTCAGTATCTTTCTGAAAGGGTTTCTTGAGCATGTTGCTTAAGGTAACCATTCTTCTAGTAGCCTTTTGATAGCCGGTGGCGTTCCTCCTGCTGTGGATGTTAAGGTTTCCCTTTCGCGCAGGATTGTTAGATCCTCGTGCAGGGGAGGTGGGATCTCTCCCTCAGGTGTGGCACTTAGTGTTGTATTTTTATTTGTCTTCTCCACTAGATTCGTTGAGGGAACTCATGAGGTTGTTTCTGACACCCACTATTTCCTTTAGCCTCGATACTCCCTTTCCCGCCATAGTTGGTTTTTAGGAAGCTGAAGAAAAGTGACTATTTCTCTCGAGAATCTAGATGAAAACTATGATTTCAGCTACAGAAATCATCACAGACGGCGCCAAATTGTTTTACACAAAAGTTATTAAAATCCTTTTGAACAAATCAATCGAAGATGAAGGGGGTAAATCTTAGCTAAGTGTAATAATCTCTAGAAGGAAAGATAGCTAAAAATGAAGACTTCTCGTTTGTAAAATAATATTATCGACGAGATTCAAGTCCCTCTTTACAAGGTTATTACCCCCTTTATGCACAAGGAATGAAAACCTCCTACGTAGCAAAAGACGGAATATAAAAAATATTCAAAGGATTCTGAATGTCCCCTAGTGGGCCTGCACCATTGCAAGGGTCATACAGTCTTTTGTCTGCCTTTAGGTCGTCTCTCACAGGACACGAATCAAGGAAAATCCATCATTTGTCGTGCTCATCGTTGGTCATCATTGGTCATCATTAGTCAAATTTGGACCCATACATTTGTAACTCCTAAAGTTAAATATTCATATCACACTGTTTGCAACAAATATTTTGGGATATGAAAAATTAAAGGGCAATTACAACTAAGAGAAAAATATTTTTATTAGTTAATTGTGAGTACAATTTTGTTTCTCTCTTGATTCTTCTCTCCTTATTATCTCTTTGATTCAAGGGTTGTAGCAATGTGTTTCTTGAATGTATGATGATGCAGACTTCCTTGAAGTTATTTGATATCCATGAAAGTATATTATAGATCTTTTTGGAGTATTTGACTATCAAGAATTATTTGGCCACATCTTGATATCTTTGCCCCTATCCCATGAGTTTATAGGATTTTTGAGGTGATCTCCATTTTCGAGATTCCCTTTTAAGGAAATGTGTAATATTTTTTTTGTAAGAATGACCTAGGGTTAGGGTAGAGTATTTATCAAGTCGGATTTTTATAGAGTATCCTCCAATCAATCCTAATAGACTCCTCAAATTGCAAGAGTCATGTTGTACTGTCTTGAATTTAGGCTTTAGACCAAATTTCCCAAAGGTTTGATCCATTTAAATTTTAATGTCTACTAATGCCTCATATTTTAATGTTTATCAGGGTGTAGGCTTGCTGAAACTTCAAGACGAGACCTGAAATACTCGACCATCGGAACAGATGATTTTGAAACTGGTAGTTTTCAATTAGTAGGAGGAATAGATGAAATGTAGAACTAGTTCTGCTAGACGTGCCAATTTGTTTGCAATAATTTTTCAAGGTATGGAGAACTAAAAAAAACTCACAAAATAAGAGAAAATATTTTTACTAATCAATAGCGAGTACAATTATGTTGCTCTCTTGATTATTCTCTCATAATTATCTCCTTGATTCAAGGATTGGAGTAATGTCTTTCTCGAATGTAGGATGATGCGAACTACCTTGGATTTATTTGATATCCATGAAAGTATGTTATAAGATCTTAACTTGAAGTATTTGATTATCAAGGATTAGTCAGCCACATCTTGATCTCTTTGCTTGTATCTCGTGAGTTTTTGAAATTTTCGAGAGGATCTCTATTTTCGAGATCCTTTTTAAGGGAATATGTAACCCTTTTTATTGAAGTAACCTAGAGTAAGGGTAGAGTAGTCTCCGAGCTTGGATTTTTATGAAGTAGTCTCCCAGCAACCCTAATAGGCTCCTAGAATTACAAAAGTCGTTCTATAGTGTCTTAAATTTAGTATTTAACCCAAATTTTATATGGGCTTGATCTGTCAATATTTCAATATTTAGCGACACAATAGAAGATAGCAAGAAATTAAATTTTATATATGTTTTTACTCTTTAAAAGGTATGTATTAATTTACAATTTGATGAAAATAAACTTTGAGGTATCTATTATCAATGCACAAGACGATCATTCATTCTTCTATGCATGTTATTTCTATGAGTTGGTACTGTATAAAATAAAATACGTCCATGTTAAATGATTGTGTAGAAAGCAATATGTGGAGTCGAGGACAGAAGATGTTCAGGACCGAAGGCGACAATCTCATTTCTTATACGAGAGAATGATATTCATAAAGGCTAAATAAATGCCTGTCATCTGGTAGACATCAATGAAGAATATTATATGGCATTAAGTGCATGGTCCTTTATAGAGAATAGGGCATTTACTACCTACCATTATACATTCTTCAATGGCCCTTATAATTGACATTTAAGAAGGGCTTGATCCTAGGACCTTATTCCCTAGATGCAACTATAAATAGTAAGCTCTACCATCATTGTAAATGAAATAAATTTTGTGACATGCATACACTATACCTTGTTCAAAGCTCAGTAATATTGTACTTTATCGCTTACTTACATTGTTCTTATTGCCTCCGAAAGCTCTACTCCCGAGCTCAAGATAACTACAATCCTATCTCGATTTTAATGCTAAGTTTTATATTTTTTTCTAATTTATTTATTATTTTAGGATCAAATCGATTCACTTGTCTATAAACCACGTATAATTTCAATTGTACCATTTTAGGGGTAACTAGTTTGGCAACCATTGTAGGTCTTAGACAGTTGTGTAATTAAATTGATCATTGTATCTACTACTAGCATGTTTGATTCTTTGTTCTTAGAAAAAATCATTAAAAATGGTAGATAATGATGTCAACATCACACACAACGTTGAGGCTCAAGGAAATCAGCCTTAGCATGAAGATTCGATCAGTGATACCCGCAACGAGGGGGATAAGGCCATGCCAGTTCACGGCGAGAAATATCCATGACATGTTCGAGAGGAAACTTCCGAGGATGCTGAAGCAAGCACGTTGTTGAAAGAGTAATGATATTAAGGAAGCAA
The DNA here is from genome assembly GCA_026770625.1 of Nicotiana glauca. Classification (NCBI taxonomy): domain Eukaryota; kingdom Viridiplantae; phylum Streptophyta; class Magnoliopsida; order Solanales; family Solanaceae; genus Nicotiana; species Nicotiana glauca. The sequence continues at coordinate 131,098 of MU737055.1, read as the reverse complement.
CAAAAGGCAATTATGGGTAATCTCTCGCGGTAGGATCTTGTCATGTCTGAATTAAGGCAGGGATCGTCGAGTGCTTACATCAACATGAATATGCGAGGTCCAGTTCCTCCCGGTGCTCCTACAAATCTAATAATGCATAGGGTCGATAACAACACCCCGAGAGACAAAGTCTGCTTTGACAGGGATAGGGGGATGGTAGTAGATTCGATAATAACAATGAGAATGATTCTTCTAAAACTGAACTCATGCGGTTTATGAGGGAAAAAATGCCCAAATGTATCAAATTCCAGGCGCACCACCAGTATTAAAAGGTTTGATCAAAGAAGTACACCTAACTGTCATTCAAACCAAAGCGCGACATGAGAGCCTATCCCGATGCGGTTGAAAATTCAGGATGTGCTGAAGTATGATGGGACTTCAGATCCTTAGGAGCATATCACCACCTATAGAATGGCAGTGAATGGAAACAATTTGGCCCCACATAAGATTGAGTCAAACTTATTGAAGAAATTCGGGGAGATCCTCACGAAGGGGTCCCTGACATGTTATTCACTTTTGCCCGAGCATTCCATAGATTCCTTCGACATGCTCATGGATTCTTTCATTAAGGCCCATGCCGGGGCCATAAAGGTACAAGTTTGAAATACCAACATATTCAGTATTGCACAAGGAGATTACAAATTGTTGCGAGAGTTTATGATCTGATTCTAAAAAGGAAGGATGCTGCTCCCACTCGTACCAAATGAATGTGCAGCAGTAACATTTACAAAAAGGTTGAATCCCAGAAGTTTCAATGCTTCCCGGAAATTGAGAGAAAGTCTGATCGAATTCCAAAATACAACATGCACGGATGTTCACAATTAGTACGAGTCACAGAGAAGAATTGAAGATGATCAGCTTGGCTTTCCGTTGTTGACCAAGGCCTGAGACTGGGGAAAGAATAAGGAGAAATTGAAGGATGGTTTTGACACAGATCAGCGGTCTTCAAGGGGTTGGTTTTTGCCCTACGAGCGGGCAAAAAGATGTGGCAGAGTTTTCCGATCGGCGGATAGGTTTGTACCTTTAGGAGGACTGATCGCGGCTAGAATAATAGGTTGTTACAGGACAAGGAGACATCGGGTTCTCGAGATTCTTCCTAACCCAAACTTTTCAAATACAACTTTAATGTCAACGTAGAGGAGCTGGTGTTAGCTATTAGGAACATTAAAGAAGCATAGTTCCCGAAGCCAATGATATCCGATTCCAGCCCAAGGGATCCTAATTTTTTATGCGAATACCATGTAACCAATGGTCACCGAATATGGGATTGTCAACATCTACGTGAGGAGGTGGAGATACTGCTAAAAAATGACCATCTTCGAGAATTTTGAAGCGACCAGGATAAAAACAACTACGACCACAATCGTGATAATACAGAACATTTGAAAGTAGAAGAAGATCCCCTGCACTTGACCATCAACATAATTTTTAAGGAGAACGAGATTATTGGTGTGACATTTTTTGGGGCAAAAAAGACAAAGGTTTCAGTGAACCACAATAAGAGATTTGGGAAGTCGCAGAGGATGACATTACTTTCATGGAGAAAGACGTAGATGGACTACTGCTACCATACAACGCCGCATTGGTAATTTCTTTAAATGTCTTAGATCTTAAAATTCAACGTGTTTTGGTGGACCCAGGAACTTAGACCAATAACATTCAACGGAGGGTGTTGTAGCAATCCAAGCTCACCGGAAGTATCATTTCAGCCACAAACTCCTCACTGGGTTCAACCTAGCGAGCGTGATAACCCGGGGAGAGATCTTACTGCCCACAAATGTCGATAGGGTGATAAAGAAGACTCTTTTTGAGGTGGTGGTCAACAATATGGGCTATAATATTATACTAGAGAGGTCGTGGTTGCATTAGATAAAGGTTGTGCCATCAACATATCATAAGTTGGTGATATTCCCAAATCCCGGGGGAATTAAACAAATAATAGGTGACCAACCAACAACAAGGGATATGAATGAAATCTTAGTTTCCAGTAGAAAAAGTGAAGGAGCATGCAGCATAGAAATTACTGGAACCGACACCTACTCCCAAGCCGAGCGAAGTCAACCAGGGGGAGGGGTCATCGGAACCCTTTCAGGTACCAAGATATTTCCAGGTACCGTAAGAAATGTACACAACAAAGTCTATAGTGGAAGAACTTGAACAACTCACATTATTTGAAAAGTTCTTGGAAAAGAATCTCCACTTAGGGACAGGACTACACCCCGAGATCAGGTTTGGATTTATTAAATCTCTTAAATTTAATGTCGATTGTTTTGCGTGGACTTGTGTGAATATGATAGGTATCCCATAGAAGTGGCTTTGCACAAACTAAGCCTGGACCCCAACATCCCTCCGGTAAGATAGAAAAACATCATATTGCCAAGGTCAAAAACAAATTAGTAAAAGAAGAGGTAACTCGCTTGCTTGATATTGGTTCAATCCGAGATATAAAGTATTTTAACGGGCTAGCTAACGTAGTAGTAGTTCCAAAGAAGAATAATAAATTTTGCATGTTCTTACATTATATGGATTTAAATAAGGCATTCCTAGGAGACTCCTTCCCATTGCCAAAAAATGATCAGGTGATTGATGAGACGGCCGGGCACGAGTTAATGAGTTTCCTTGATGCTTACTCTAAGTACCACCAAATCAAGATAAACCTAGTGGATTACGAACATACTTCATTCATAACTTATTTCGGCACATATTGTTATAATGTGATGCCTTTCAAGATAAAGAATGTTGAATCCACTTATCAATGGCTCGTAAACGTAATGTTTGAGAAACAAATAGGGAAAACTATGGAGGTTTACATAGACGATATGGTAGTTAAGTCTTTGAACGAAAGTTTTCATCTTAAACACCTGCAAGAGACCTTTGACATCTTAAGGAAGAACAACATGAAACTTAATCCTGAGAAGTGTGCATTAGGGTTCAGCTTTAGTAAGTTACTAGGATTCCTTGTGTCGTAAAAACGGATCGAGATTAACCCCAACAAAATTACAGCCATCGAAGATATCCTGTACCAGCTATCAACCATAAAAGAGGTTCAACGACTGACTGGGAGACTGGTCTCTTTGAGAAGATTCATTTCAGGGTCTTCAGAAAAATGCCATTATTTTTTTGCACTCCTAAAAAAGAAGAATAACTTTGAATGGACCCTAAAATGTCAGAGCTTTGAAGGATTTGAAAAGGTATTTGCCAAGTCCTCCATTAGTGTGGAAACCAGAGGAAGGCAAAAAATTGTTGATCTACTTAGTGGTCTTAGAGGTAGCAGTAAGTGTCGTTTTAGTCCGTGAGGATGAAGGTATGCAATCTACTATTTATTACGTTGGTAAAATTTTAACGTGACCATGAAATCGCTACTTACACCTGGAAAAATTAGCCTTAGCTCCCGTAGTCATCGCTCGAAAACATAGGCCTTATTTCTAATGTAACTCGATAGCTGTGGTGACCAAATTTCCCCTACGGAATATTATTCATAAATCTGAACTCTCAGGTAGGCTGGCCAAGTGATTAATAGAAATGAGTGAATTTGACATAGAATATAATCCTATGACTGCGATTAAGTCTTAAGTTTTGGCCGACTTTGTGGCCGATTTTAGTCCGAGACTATTACCTTTGGCTACGAAAGAAGCAGCAATGGTGTCTGAACTGACATTAGGAGTTTGGACCTTGTTCACGGATAGAACTTCCAATGTGAAGGGATCCGGGCTTAGAATAGTACTAACTACATCCTCGGGAGAAATCGTAAGGTAGGCTATAAGAACTATTCCTCTAACTAACAATCAAGCAGAGTATGAAGCTTTGGTTGCAGGGCTCGAGCTGTTCCGGGGACTAGACTACGTGGTCATAGAAATCAAATGCGACTCCTAATTGGTAGTAAATAAGGTCTACGTGATTTTCAAAACCAATGAGTAACGCATGCAATAATATGTAATAAAAGTCCCGGCTCTACTCGCTTTGTTCAGGGAATGGTCAATTACTCACATCCCAAGGAAGATAATGTGGAAGCAAATGTTCTAGCCAATCTTGGATCATCTGTGCATGCAGTATTAGATGCAAATAGCTACTACAAGCTAAATGCGACCAATTTGTTCTAGGACTAGAGAAATGAGATCATTGACTATCTCGATCATGGAAAATTACTTGAAGATCCTAAGTCATATCGGCCGCTGTACATTAAAGCAGCTCGAAACAGCTTCAAGGGAGGTCAATTATACGTAAGATCTTTCCAAGGGCCATTGGTCCGATGTTTGTGAGCTTTCGAAGCTAACTACGTTATGCGAGAATTCCATGAGGGGATCTACAGAAATCAGTCATGCCCGGATTCCTTAGTATTAAAATCAATCTGGGCAGGATGCTACTGGACTCGAATAGAACAAGAGCTAGGGCTTAAGTTCAAAAATGTGATAAATGTCAATGCTACGCATAGTTGGTACATCAACGGGCAATACCACTATACTCAATTTTGTCACCATGGTCATTCATAAAGTGGGGGATGGATATCGTCGGATCGCTGCCACTGGTCCCCGGTAAGGTAAGATTTCTTTTGATTTTAACTGACTATTTTTTCTAAGTGGGTTGAAGCAAGTCCTTATCATAATATTAGCGAACGTGAAGTGTTAAATTTCTTGTGGGAGAATATAATTTGCAAATTTGGGATACCAAAAGAGATAGACTACGACAACGTGCCATAATTTATAGGAGAAAAGGTCAATAAATTCCTTAAAGACTTGAAGATTAAAAGGATCACATCCACACCCAATCATTCGAGTGTAAACGGTCAAGCAAAATCAATGAACAAGGTGATTATTCAAAATCTCAAAAAGAGATTTGAAACGGCCAAAGGTAGATAGCTCGAAGAGCTGCCGAGAGTATTATGGGCATATCGAACAACGGCCAAATCAAGCACGGGAGATACTCCTTTCTCTCTTGGGTATGGAGTAGAAGACTTGATCCCTTTTGAAGTATGAGAGCCTACCATGACATATTTTTGGGAGAACAAAGAAACAAACAATGAAGAAATGTTGGTCAAATTGGTGCTACTCGATGAGCGAAGGGACTTTGCGCTTGTAAGTATGACATTCCAAATGCAAAGAGTGGAAAGACATTACAATTGAAGAACCAACTTCAATTATTTCAAAGTAAGGTACTTGGTTTTAAGGAAAGTAACCCAGAACACTCGGGAGCTCAATGCGGGGAAGCTAGGTCTAACATGGGAAGGCCCCTACCGGATTTCATCTGTCATTGGGAAAAGGGGCATACGAGCTAGAAAATCAAGATGGAGTAGTTGCCGAGCAGCTGGAATGTGGCACACCTCAAGAGATACTATTGCTGAAGAGCCTCGCTATACCGAAAGTATGTGCTACACTCTTTTTCCTTCGTCAATTTTTTTTCCCAATTGAGTTTTTTTGGCAAGGGTTTTAACAAGGAAACAACGGAAAGCATACTACGAAGGAAGCTTTGTCAGCAAAAACAAGACCTTACACAGACAAGGCACACAAGCAACAGATCACTACAGAGTAGTTAGATAATCTTTGGCTCGGTAGAAAAAGTTCCTATTGGAAAGTAAAATCTGCTATCGACAAAGGTTTACCCGACCGTTCACAAGTGGAAGCCATTAGGGGGGTTGTTAGATAGTATTTAGCTCGATAACACTGGGGAATCTCGGAAGGATCATGACTTCTAGTGCTCAAATTAGCATTTGAACACTGGGGGAGGATGATATGAGGATACAACAACAATAAACGGCCCGGAGACAAAGTTGTATTACCGGGACCGGGGATTGCGCAACCAGCCCCATACAAACAAGTTATCCACAAGTAATGGAAATTTCGTTTTTAGTGAAACTTATGTACTTTTGAAATGGAAGGAATTAAGTAAAGTCCTTTTATTTCTATCTTATTTCTTATCCTATCAATGAATTAATTTTATCATTTGAAAGTTAAACGAGTAGTTCAAATGCTAGTGCCGTAATGAGCATGAGACATCAGAGTACTGTAAACATAAGATGGCTCTATCTTATGAAACTCTCATGGTAAAGGGTTGATTTTGAAAGAACTTATGCCTAGAATCCAAATGCTCTTGAGGAAAAATACACCCAAAGCCTTTCACAATTCGACTCAAAGACTAAAGCTTGAGCAAATACTTAAACAAAAAGTATGCAAAGAGAAAAACATGCACAATACTTGGACGAAAAAAGTACTTATATTTAAAAAAACATGGCAAGTAGCACAAACACCAAAGTATGAAAAATAAAAGAAAGCAAAAACTAAGCTACTACATCTCCGGAACCCAGAGGAAGAGAAGCATCTACATGCCAGGAGAAGTGGGTGGATCCGTTGCCGGCTCAATATCTAAGCCTTCACCATTTTCGCCTTCTGCATCATCACCTTGCGGTTCTTCTTTAGTTCCTAAGAACTTTGAACCAGAACGAGAAGCATTGGTAGCATTAGTCCAGACCCGAAGACCCTTTTAGGCAGTTGACTCTAGTTCACGGGCCTTAAAGATTTTGGCATCATAGTCAATGACACTCGCTTTGGCATCTTCTAAGGTTTTCTCCTTATGTTATACATAGAATATGTTTATTCAGCAATGAGGGAAGCCGCTCAGTGAAGGTTTTATTCTTTAAGTCAATCAACCTTAGTAGAAAGTTTATCCTGCGCAAATCTAGTGGCTCAGAGGCTGACATCAATGTCATAGACAATGGAGCTGTACACTTTATTATGCTATATGGTCCTCTTGTGACTGTCCTCCAACCGAGAATACTTCTCTTCGAAAGTAGTAACTTTTTCAATTTTGGAGTTTAAGGCTGCCCCCAAATTATTCAATCTATCTACAGAGGCATCCTCACGATCGGATGCAGCAAGAATGACATTATTGACTTTAACCCATTTGGCCCTAGCTTATTCAAATTTCGCCCTTAAATGGATAGTTTATTGACTAAGGGTCACTACATCTTGCTGGCTTTAGTGCACCTGGGCCTCAAATGCAACGGCCTCAGCAACTCATGCTTTCAAATCTTCGAGGTGAGCAGCAATCTGGTCTCGCTCGACCAAAAGTTGATCCCGCTCGAAGGTAAGTTCCTCCTTACCACGAATCATCCTTTGAAGGCCCTCGGAACAAAAGATGTTGTCTTGTAAAAAAAAATACGAGTTCAAAACCCTTCCATAAAAAAGATAGAAGAAACAACAAAGGAAACAAATACTATATTGTCAATGCTTTTTGCAAGGTATTGTTTGACAAACACTCTCCCGAGAGAGTTTGAATTTTATCCTTATCTTTTTATGAAGACAAAGGCTTTAGATAGTTAGCAAGTTCCACCGGCCATGATAACAAATGGCATCCGATAGAAACGGAGAGGGTGACACTTATCCTCCTTTGAGGATCTTCGGAAGGGACAATATAATTTTGCCCCAAACTCTCATGAATTGTGGACTGGGGAAGAGGCGCACTATCTTGTTGGGCAACTGCAGCTGGTGGAGATGATGTAGCAGTTGCTGGTGGTGAAGGCAGATTTGGTGAATAAGGAGATAAAGCTTATGGCATTATAGGTTGAGAAGCAGCTATGACAATTGTAGTGGTAGTTATTGGTTTCTCATCAACCAAGGAAGGGAGAGACTTGCTACCTAATCTTATGGTATCGAGAACAATGACTGGGACTCAGAATCGAGAATTGGCATCTTCCACAACATTATACTCCCCATAGAGTGCCAAGGTGTTGTCCTCGGTTAGCGTAACTAGCTCAATAGATTGAGCATTCTGTTGAGATGATGAAGGTCATCATCTTTAATATAGAGAAACGCCCTCATCACTGGCTCCTCCATGTCTATGGCTGGCTCGGGCACAACACTCATTATCATAGACCTCATCCTCGTTGTGTGAAGTTTAGGAGATGTCATTCGGGGGTGTGTCACTATGGTACCAATGTATGATATGGGTGTGGAGTCGAGGGGCATCAGTTGAGGCACTTCCCCCTCAATCTATAGTTACCAAGTAAGCCACTCCTTTGTACATCATTTTGAATACCGCATATTTTTCCTTATTCTATATGTACATCTATATTGAAATCCTATGTAAATTTGGTCTTAACAAGAATCCGAATCATAAAACATTGCATGTATCTAATATTTGAACAATATAAGTTATTCATGAAGCCTCTTTATCATAATTTTATTCTTTACCACCTTTTGGAGAACTTAGTTCTATAACGACTTCCTTGAAATGAGTTATAACCCTAGGTTAATACTTCCCACTTATATTCCTAAATTATCCACAATGGACTATGCCTAATAAATTTCTTATATAACCTTCTGATCGAAATGGATAACCTCTGATCACATGTACTTATGCATGCACTATCATAATATTTACCTAAATAGCGTCGAATCTAATGTAAGGCAGCCTAGTGTCGAGAACCTTTTTTAGCCTACTCTCTTTCTCCTATGCATGTGACTCCAGCAGTTTGGATAGTCACTTTACTCCATTTGTGAACATTATCATAAATCCTTTTCATTGTATAGTAATATAAGAGCATATATTAGCACCTTTCATAGGTATACATGTCAATTGAAAGGGGTCACTTGTCTGCATAAAGTTTCTCGAAAATTTGGGATTTTCAAAAATTCATAGGAAGATCTTTTGGTTACACATCTCAGTATGACTTTCAGTACACCTAGATCATACCTATGTAAGCAACTCACTTTGTCCCTAGTATTATAATAGGTGCCCATGACGTGGCCCGTTCTTGCAACTTGAGAGTTATTATAGCAAAAACGTGTCTAGATCACAAAAAGTGTTCTTTCACCTTTACAAGATGACGTAATGGTGTTCCTTAGTTAGTAAATTCATTTTGCTAGTTTCCCAACAATTGTGGTTAACCATGGGAGATCGCATCCTTCTATATGCCGCCGTAACAATTCCTTTCTCATGAGGACCCTTAATAGGATCTCCATCAAGACCGAATGCACATTTGGGGTTATCATAGTACCACGTATCTTCTCATGATTTCCTATCATTCATTATAATTTGTGTACTTTTCAATTCACAAGACTCATGGCGAACTAATTTTGAATATATGCAAACCTTCCATTATTATTTTATAGAACCTCCCTAGGTTATGTTATCTTTACACACTCGGCCTCTATAATCGTTGACTATGTCATTGTCAAGTGCGGAGAGTTTACTATCCTTAATATTCCACTTCCTTGGGTGGATAGGAGTTTTATTTTCTTCTCCCCACCTTCCCAAGAGTATCATGTTAACCATTAGAACCTCTCTTACCAATGCATGATTTAATCCTAATGTTACGATGTCCTAGATAGGTGGTTTCACTCGCGAAAGGTTGAAATTGGTGTTCCCAATATTAAGATGATTTAATACCAATTTCAAGATACATGGTTAAGTTGCCAATATAATAATCTCACAAGTGTTCAGTCTCTTTTTCAGCCTCACCAGCTTGTGGCATAGATTCCTTGTGTCAGTTACTGATAAGAGTGTAATGCTACTTTATGTACTTTTGAAACTTCTATCAAATTCATGGTACGGGAATCTTCTTATTTCAAGTTAAACGAATATTCCTTACACTTAACAAGGCAGCCGGTGTCATGTGCTTGGCCATTTCTCCTTTAGGCTTACCATTGTCGAGCACATATAGAATGGACCAATTATTACTATCTGTTTCATAACTCGTTGTCTTCCAAGAATAACTGATGCTAGCGTCTTTATCCTCCCGACCATGCCTTCCACATATCAAATGTATAAAAGAATTCACTTATTTTACATCTTAAAATCATGTGCATGGTTCCCACATTATCAATGTGTACTAGTTAACTCTATGCCTCATTTGTCGAATCAATGATATCATCACAATGATTAACTATGTCAACACTATTGCTAGTAACCTTCATGTATCATAGCATATACCTCTTGAAATGCCCTTCTTAATAGACTGATGGATTCTTGAATAATTCTAGCTCAATCTCGAATCTCGTTGTTCCTATTTGTAGTAAATCAATCAAGATTTGTAGGTTCGAACATTTCAAGGAAGGAGCATCATTCCATTATCAAACATATTCGGTAGGAAACTTTATGGTCACATTCATTCTAGCGCATTATTTAATAATTGTTGAAGGTCGCCAAAGGTTTAATTTGAGTGTTCGACGTAGGGATTAAGAGTTTATGAAAAAGAACAGGTTATTCACAAGATTTTCTCCATAAGGATATTATGTAAATTGTTTTGGCCTTAAGGAATCTTGAAAGAAATAGACCAAACTATGAGTGTTGTGTCTCCCCATCATTGTCCTCTATGCACCATATGTTTCATGCGTATATGTCTGAGAAGGTAATTGAAAATCCTTGGTATATCACTCTGGTGGAAGTTATCAAAGATAAAGTTAATGGGTAACTGTCTTATGAAAGGTACCTAATTGTCATCTTTTTTAAATAAGTACGGAAGTCGAGATTACTTCCCTCAAGTGCAATGGCCAACTCTGTGAGTCAAGGAGGTTTCCTCGAAGTCCTAAAGTGTTGTTGAAAGAAAATATTCTCACTTTTTTATATAGACAAATGGTTGTGGTTCAAAAGGTACTTTTTATATGATATGATTTAAAAATGTGTAGTTCATGTCCAGATACCACTATTGGTAATGTAATGCATGTAATATTATGATTGGTTTTATTGATGTGTATTATGATGCTTGTTGAGTTGCAGATGTATTGTTAGGACTCATTTTTGGATTCTCTGGCTGATGGATAGGCCCAATTACATGGGATACTCTAGATTTTAAATCTAAGGGGTTAGTAAAAATTTGGAATTGCTGGTGTGTGAAGTAACAGTTGGGTCACATTGGATGCTAATGGATAATCTTGACCCTCATTCGAGGATGAATGATCCAAGAATGGGAGAATATAAGGCCCCTTTAAAATTTCCTAATGATTTAAGATTTTAAAGTGAGACAGCAGTATTAAGGGTTAACACATCGTATCTTCAAGCATAAGTGGTATCAAATTAAGAAAATGTGCTCCAAATTTAGTTTTGATTGAAGCATTAGATTTTTATTGAAATTTTGGAGCCACAACAAAAGAATCGTCTAATTCAGACGTTGCATGAGAGACTTATGACCATTTCTGTATCAGGAAAGGCTTCCCGTTGCTTGCGTCCAGGGTAGCATGGGGCGCTAGTCCTGGCCCCGGATTTTTGAGGTTCTTGAAATAGGGTCACAGGTTGCGCCCCACGTTACCTATGGCCCTGAAATATTAAGTTATACACGGGTTCATTTCCCCCACACTATTTGGACGGATTTTGGGTTTCTCCTTCACTCACTCAAGACCACCAACTCCTCTCTTCTTCAAAGTAAGGAATCCCCATTATCTTGGTTTAAAATTTAATCATTTCTACACTAGTGTTGATGAAATCTAAACATGGAATTCTTAGAATTTTAAGAAATTTCTTCAAAAACTCAAAAGGAGGGTTTGCAAAATATCTTCCAAAAGGTAATCGCACACCCTTAGACTTATATGCGTGGATTTATTACGGGAATATGAGTACGCATTAAGTATTGGTACTCATGGGATGCTGAATGGAATACATAACCATTGTAGAGATTGAAAGATAATTATTTGATGAAATTTTGTTGGTTGGGTGTGGATGGATGGTGATGCATGTAATGTTGAAAGTTATAAAATATTTATGAATGACAGTGGGATAAGTAGTTAGTAAATGGTGGTAGTTGGATGAACTAATTCTAGGGCTATCAAATGTAGAGATTTATGCCTACTATGTATTTGATAAAGTGTCGAAATGGCCTAAACTGTGGAATTTATTACTAATGATGGTCTCATTGGATGTTTATATTGTATATTGAGGTTGCTTAGTATAGTGGATCATTGCAGTATCATCAACGGACAAATTTAAGGTATGTTGGCTGAATTTCTCTCTTGGAATCGAATTTCATGATATCATCGTAAGTTTCAAGTATGGTTGGCCCAAGTTCCTAATTCGCATGTTCCGTGTAATCCGTATAATGTTACTACTCTAAATAAAATTGTGTTGAAATATATGTACTAGAAATGTATACCGAGTACTCCTCTCGTATTATGTTCTCCTCTGAAATGTATTAAAAAATGACCAACGTGTCGGAGTATTATTTCAATCATATTTTTATTGCAAGTTGTTATGACAAGTTATGGAAGAAAACTAGATGTGCTAGGATTATTATTGTTTATTTTCATATCAAACCTCGGTTTCCAAGTATCCTTATTGTCACACCCCAACCTCGGGAGGTGCGACCGGCGCTCAATCAAGTGAACCCGACTGAGCAAGCCTTACCGAACACTTTCTACCCCAAATCAATCTGAATATGGAACCTACGCCTTTCATTAATTTAGACGAGAATACATGGTGCATACTACATCATTGGTTCATTTCATATCACAAAGATTTACCGTACATAAGCTAGCTTCAAGTATTGTATTAGAGTTACAGTTTATGGAGATCACAAGTTTAGGATTACAACATAGATAGTGGACTCCCTGGACACCCGTACATAACCCACACTAGTGTCTGTGGAGCCTCTAAGGATACAACAGATAAGCATAACAATGTCGGCAACAAGGCCCCGACTATACCCCAAAAGTGGAAAGCTGTAATAACAAAAGATACACCATATAGCCCTATGAAAGAAACAGGGGCTCACCGAGACTTCGAGTAGAAAAATGCTCCGCTACACGCGATTGGTACTATCCGGTATGGAGCCACCTACAGTCATAACACGAATGTAGCGCCCCCGGCAAAAGGGACGTCAGTACATTTGAATTGTACTGGTATATATAACTAAACACCATTTTACTAGAAAGAACTATCAAATAAGTACAAGTAAATAACATGGGTAAATCAAAGATGCAATTCCTATAATCTTTCATACAATTTCCAAAACATAGATTAGGGCATTGCTGTCACATGTTCACCGCTGTTCTCAATACCACCGCCATCTCGAGCGGAGTTCGGTCACGACCCGACCGGCTAGGTCACCTCATTGGAAGCATTACTCTTAATCAATATTTCATTTCCCTTATCCGAAATTCAATATCAGCACATTACCACCATGTGTGCGGCATGGTGTCCGATCACGACCCGATCAGCTAGGTCGCCTTGCCTAGATATTACTCCATTATCATTAGTTAACACCTCAAAATCCTTATTCCACACATATCATAACAATTCGTGGGCACTCATGGCCACCATCATCACATCGTTTTCCCTTTTCAATATTTATTTTTCAAGTTGTGATCATAGACACAAATATCAAAGATAATTCAAGTTGCAATCACAGGTAAGTGAGCACATAGCTAGCATGAATAATTTTTTGTTTCGATTTTGGGTTATAGCCCAAGTATTTCAACATATAACTGTACTTTTTCATCCTTCTCTAATTATCAAGAATGGTACATTATTCACATTGAGGCACATCCTTCACGAATATGTATAGATATATGAAAAGCAATTAATGTATAATAACAATCAATACACTAACCAATTCAACTCTTACCATACTTTCGTAAATGACAACGGAGCTCAATTTCTAATAAAAGGGGTTTTAGCCATACATACCTCAATAAAGCTTTCCTTACTCTTTTACAAATATTCAGAACTCTTAGCACTTTGATCTATTGAGTAAGAACTACAAATTAAATCGAAAATTAGAGATGAGATTTAGACTCTAGCATGGTCCAAGCATATTGAAAAACCATAGAGGTGCAATGTGATCTTAGGCCCCTTTTTTAGAGCAATTTTTATCATTTTTTACCCTTCCTTAAATCACCACCCCCAACTACTCTAAGGTTTTATATGCATGTAAGGAATCCATTGGTATACCCATGAATCACCTCACTAGTGACCCGTTATATCTGAGAATAAAAAAATAAGGGTTGGGGTGATGAAGTATTACCTCTTGAGATGAAGGTCTAGGGGTATTCACTTGATTTCCTTCAAGGATTTAGCCATATATCATGGAGTAATTTGATGGGGAGACTTTCCCTCTCTAAAAACCCTCTTTATTCCTCTAGAAATGCTCAGAAAAATGCTTAAAATGAGCTATAACACCGGATATATCGATAGGGAGGTCAAGTTAAAAATTAGAAAATTGGAGCCCTGAGTCAAATATGCGATCGCATTTGCGGTCGCAGAGTAAACATGCGGTCTGCATAATGGACCGCAAAATGTTCCCCAGAAACTGGACACTCTAACTGAGTCTGCGGCATAAATGCGATCTGAATTCACGTTTTGCGATCGCAAAGTACACCGCAGAACTGACCCTCACAAAATTCGAAGGAAAATATGCGACGACTATGCGGTCCGCATTTCGATTATGCGACCACATTTTTAACTGCATAGATGACATCAATTTTAACCAACATTCTGACTAACTCTGCGGTAGATATGCGGCCCGCATACCTGATTTGCGACCGAATTCCGGACCGCATTTCTTGCATTTCTATCTGGAAACTTATTCTTGACTTCTTAATGCATTCTTCAATCCAAAAAAGTCCTCGCCGCGGCGAGCTTGCTCGCTGTGAGGTATATTTATGAATTGCAAACACATACTCCTAACTTGGCACCACGGGATCCGGGTTTTCGAGTAGGGATTTCACAGGGTCTTACACTTATTGTTGATAAACTATGACTATTTTAAGGTGAAAGAAGTGAAAGTGACATATAAAAAAGTGTCCATGGTTGTTCTAACTAGAGTATTGATTTTGAATTGTGTGTAACCTATAAATCACCATGCTCTCCCTTATAAATATTTCCAATGTGATTGGAGTTCTTAACACTCAAGAGTTGAACTTGTGTATTGTCGTTTGTGAAGAAGTATTTAAAAAGGTATGGTGTATTACTAGCTTATGATTTTTAACTTGTGTTGTGATTACAAGTCATTTTGCCCTATACTTTGAAAAGAGTTCTAATAAGTTTAAAGCCTTCATTACTAATGAGCTTAAAATTGTGATTGTGGATGATGTCTTGTATGAGACGGCCTAGCCAATCGGGTTGTGATCGGATGCCATGTCGCACACATAGTGGTGATAGTGTTGGAAATTATAATTGGAATTATGATTGTGGTTGATGTATCGTATGAGACGTCCTAGTTGACCAGGTTGTGATCGGATGTTGGGGCGCACACATGGTGGTAACTACATTGGAAATTTTAATTATGGTTGATGTCTTTTACGAGACGGCTTAGCCGATCAGGTTGTGATTGGATGACATGGCACACACATGGTGGTGACTGTGTCTGAAACTCTAATCAAAATTATAAATGGTGGCATGACCATGCTAATGGTCTCCCAACCAATAATAATGTTATTTTTTTATTTTGAAAAAAAAAATTTATGTTTCAACTTGGCATTTGGATATCATTGATTGTTACTTATTTTTTCAATTGTTTTTACCCTTCTTGTGTTGGCGTTCTATTTCAAAATAGGATATTTAGCTTTACATACTAGTAATATTCCATATGTACTAACATTGCTTTTGTCGGGGGCGCTTCATCTTCAATGGATGCAGGTGGTTCATGAGCGAGCGGTCTTTACTCTCTACTCAGCAGCTTTTGGTGAGCCCTACTTTATTATGGGATTTTATATTTTGTGCTTTGAGTTATTTCCAGGTCCTTCTCACAAGCACTTCCATTCTACTCTTCTGTTGCACCTAGAGGCTCCGTAGAAATAATATGGGTGGTGTTTGATGTTGGGAATTGAACTAGAAGTGTTGATATCTTGAAAAACTTGGTATCAGAGCCTAAGGTTTTAAAGTGTCCTAGGATGTATAGGAGCCGTGTTTGGTAGAGTCCTTATTATCGGTGTGTTGTTAACCACGTCTATAATTAGGAGGCTACTTGGGCATTTAGAAATAGCACCCTTCTGTGATACTCCAGATCGTGTGATAGATCTCAAGATAGGGAGCTAATTTTCTTTTCATGTCTCGTTTTCCAGATGAGTAATCCGCGAGTTCGAAGCAGCTGGGAGTAGGGGTGGCAAATGGGCGGGTTGGGCTGAATTTGGGCGGGTCAAGATGGGTTAGGTCAATAAATGGGTCATTGCCCAACCCAGCCCAAAGTGTATTTGGGTTAAGATGGGTTGGATCAAGATGGGCAAAACAATGGGTCATAACCCAACCCGCCCAACTTGACCCATGTTTTAGAACCATGCTTATCTTGCATAAAAATAATTTTTTTACCTTAAAATATGTAAGTTGACAAATATTTTATTGGTGGGGATGGGGGTGGGTGGATGGTGCAGAAAAATGAAAAAATATAAAATAAAAAATTAAAATTATAAAAAAAAATGAAAAAAATAAT
>MU737055.1:92061-113990 GCA_026770625.1 Nicotiana glauca | reverse complement strand
GGGTGGGTGGGGTGGGGTGGGGTGGATGGGGTGATTGGGTGGTGTAGAAAAACAAAAGAACAGAAAATTAAAAATATAAAAAATTGGGGAAACTAAGTAAATTTTTAGATAAGTTAGGTTTAGATCCTTTGTTTTGTGTGAGTTTCATGGGTTATATTTAGGCTGTTAAATGGATCAGAATGGACTATAAAAAATAATGGGTTAATTTGGGCTCAACCCAAAATGACCTATGAGCTAAAATGTTTGTAGCCCAACCCATTAATCTCTGGGCTAGTTGGGCGGGTTAGATAGGTTTGGGCTCAAATTGCCACCTCTAGCTGGGAGGGATTGACTTCGCCATTAGATATGGGGGAGATCGCACAAGAGTTCGTTGGGAGAATGTGTCGAACTGTGGAGAGATTGGAAGAACTTGTTACTAAGGGATGTGTCCTTGTGTCCTATCAATGTCACCGCATCACCAGATCATGTGTTAAGAGCACCTAAGAAATAAAAGAGTTTTGATGGTACTAATAATCCGGACTGTTTGATTTGCCAGAAACAACAATTGGGGAGATGTTGGATGACTCTAGAAATATGCTATAGTTGTGGAAAGAGGGGGAACAACAAGAAAAAATTCCCTAGGTTGGATACACCCATCCCGGTCTGGCCGGTATGCGGGAAGCAACATTTAGCACCATGTTGTGAGTATGATCATCGTCTTGTTAGGGATGGTATAATTAGGCAATGAAAAAGGCCCACACAGTAAATCAGTGCATGGATTGTTACTCCCACCATGGGGCACTAGAGGAAGGATAAGGGGGATGCTTTTGATGTATGCAAAAAGGGCAAAAATCAGGTTTGGGGGTGGGGGAGTGTGACAGCTCGGGCGCGACACTCTTAGCCTATTTATTCTTTTCCCCAGCCACAGAGGAACGTCTAATTTTTGGTTGCTTGTTCTCCAGCGGGGGACTGCGAGAAGAAGCACTTGCACCGGATGTAGTACCAACTATACCCATTCGAGCAAAGGCCTCATGCAATAGCCTCGCTGCATCTGTAGGATCGGCCAAAACGTCCTCCTCGGGGACGACAACTGAGCCATGGGGTTGACCTAAATTCAACACGAGAAAAATGTTAATCAGATTTCTTATATGAAAAGAGAAAAGAGATAAGTTCAACCTACCATTATTCTTGGCCTTCTACCAATATTTAAGGGCTTGTTCTTTCCACGTGCGGGTCCGCGCATGATAACATCCAAAATGTTTTGGACCACTGGTCCTAGAATTCGACCCTTTGTGGATTCCACCGAGTTGCTGAAATAAATGAAAGAAGAGGGATCGGTAACAACATGGGGTGATCTTACGAGTACGGTTCCACAATTACGTAAAGGATGGAGTCATGGCCGGAATGATGTCCTTGGTGGCAACTACAATGAACTATTCCATCCACCCACGGTCGTTGTCATCATCCATACTAGTTAGCAGAGCATGGTGACCATATTTGCTGAAGTTTATCATTCCCCCTCAGAAAAACTTAGGGGAATAAAGGTTGATTAATTGATCTAGGGTTAGCTCCTCTCCTGTCTCCTAGAATAGCCGTCGAAGACAAGTAATTGTACTCCACATGGAAGATCTTACTTTTGCCAGGCATACGTGGTGACAAATGCAGAGTGCCACGATAATGGAGTCAAGCTCCCCACTCAAAGAGAACAACCCCAAAGTGAAAGGATACATATAAAATATGTGAAACTCTTCTTGAGTAAGGCTATGCTCTCTGCCAGGTTCAAGAGAAATGATGTTTAAATCATGGCAATGACAGTCTTCCTTCACTGCGGGAATGTTGGAAGGATAGACTGAAGAAGGATACACGCTAACAACCCACGTGCGGGGGTCAGCTGAAGGATACTTCTCTTTGAAGTTTTTAGTTGTGACAAGACTTCTTCAGATAATGGTGCTCACTGTAGGAGGAGCAACAACATCAGCTTTACCTTTGTTCTTTGAGGTGCTAGGGTTTCAGGTAGAAGAATCCATTGTTATCTGAAGCGAGTAAAGGGTTTTCTTTTTATGAAGAACAAGATTAGAGAAAGTTGAATACATCTTCGATTTGAGTAAAGAGAGTTTGGGAAATCTTATAAAGTTGTGAAGTGTAAATGGAGAAGTTTGATGCGTATAACTAAATGAATAGGAGGCTAAAATTTTGGTCATAATTACCTCGATAACTGGCAAAAGTGGTGTTGAATCGTGTGATGATGCATGTTCGAGACATTAAGTGCGTCGAGACATGCGTCTAATCAACCGTCATAAAATTTTTAGAGGGGGCCAGAGAATGTTTTGCCAAAAAAAAGGTATTTCTACAAATATCCCGATGATAGAAAGTTATGCCACTGAAAAGTACGGGGACTATTTGTGTAGGGTAAAATACGTTCATAGTAAATGATCATGTGAGAAAGCGACATGTGGGGCCGGAGAGAATGATATTCATAATGGCGAAATAAATGTCTCCCACCAGGTAGCATTCAATGAAGAATATTCTATATCATTAAGTGCATGGTCCGTTACAAAGAATATGATATTCACTGCCAACTGTTATACTTTCTTCAATGGCCTTCATAATTGTCATTTAAGTGGGTCTTGATCCTAGGACTTTGTTTCCTAGGTGCAACTATAAATAGTGAGTTCTACCATCATTGTAAGGGACATGAATTTTCTGACAGGCATACACCATACTTTGTTCAAATCTCAATAACATTCTGCTTTCTCGCTTATTTACATTGTTCTTACTGCCTCCGGAAGCTCCGCTCCCGGGGTCAACATTTCTATTGTCTTATCTCGATTTCAACGACAAGTCTTACATTTTTATCTAATTAATTTACCATTTTAGGATCAAATCGATTCCCTTGTCGATAAACCATGTATAAATTCAATTGCACCATTTTACGGGTAAAAATTACATTTTCTTTCAAGTAAGTGCGGATTTAAATAGTTTGGTACATATATACATATATATGAAGGCAATAGAGCTCATTTAGTGTTCTATCAGTTTTATGTACATGACTTTGCGAGTCATGTGTATTAATTTTGCTCTCTTTCATTGTTATAGAGAATCAATATGGGTTACTGATAAGAGTTATATATATGTATTGCCAAATTTGTTGCTGACAACTTTGATTTCGAGTACGTAATTTGTTGCAACCCTTGCCTAAATCATATTATACTATGTACAGATATGGAGTTATTGAAGTAAAATATTGTTCCTATTGGTCTTAGATATTTTCATAAACGATTCAAGGATGTTTTAGTTTGGTGTCCTTCCTTTGGCTGGGAATATTGTTCGTTCAACTAAATTGTCCACATAGTCACTATTGTTAGGTGGATCTAATGAATTCTCTTCTTGGCCTTTGTAATCTACTTGTCAGTGAAAATCTCAGTCTTAGAAATGAAATCCATCTGGTGGATCCAAAATCTATCTTATATTAGTTTTTTGTTTTAGGGAAATATTCAAGTTTGAAACTCAAATCAAATCTCAGGGCGAGTTTTCTGTTTGATATCTCAAAAGAAAAGGTAATATAGTATTAGTTTAGTTTTCTTATGTAGACTAGGAATTACGAACAAAATCAATCAAATGTATTGAAATTCTTCTCTTATTCTACTTAGTGCCGCCCACTATAAGAAAGATCGAAACAAACTAAGTGAAATAAGTAAAAATTCTCAATGCATATGGCGTTTCCTTTAAATCAACCAAAGAAGAAACTAGCTGTGCAAGTGGGATTATCATCATACATAAAAACCTTTTCCCCATTATATATGGGATTGATGAGATGCAAACTATTGGGAAAAAAAAAGAAGCTATTAGCACCATTTAATATTGGAATAACTTGTATTAACCTACTGGTAACAATCAGGGGCGTCTCAAGCTCATATGGGGCCTACCAAAGCTTGTATCTTCGTCAGATTTTTCATAAACCACTTCCTCAATTTGGATTTGTTATCATCTGACTCAAAGTTAGTGACTTGTTCATCTAAATAATATTCTCCTACATTTCGCGGTTTGATTTTTTCATTATTTATCAAAAAATTCTCAAGGGCTCCTTTTGAGATTTTATTAAATTTTCAACTTTTCTTTCCGTTTGGATTTTTGAATATTCGGGTGCATATTTTCTTGTAGACATGTTTATATTATAAAAATAAACAATATGTACGTAGTAAAATTAATAAAATAATAAATAACAAATAAAAATAATATTAGAAAGTTAGAATGATATTACCCAACTAACTGATTCAAGAAGTTTAAAGACTTTGATTCAAAAATATCCGGTTGTTGGCTTGTTGAAGTCACGGAGAAAGAAAGAAAGCTAGTAAAAAGAAGATGAGCATGAATAAAAAGGAAGGAAGAAGGTAGGTCAGTGTCTCATGCTCCTATATGGAATATGAAGAATGAAATGAAATTGAAATATTGGATTGGGTCTTGGACTTATTTGGGAAGAAGAGCAAAATATAGAGTTATCAAATCAAATCCAAGTGACAACTATTGTTTTTAGTAATATTTTAAGCTTTACGTTATTAATATAATAAAAAAATTTCTTTTTTATATGTGAAAAGTAAAAAGTACTATATATATTATTTCTTTTTTAAAAAAAGAAAAGCTTACAAATCTATAAAAAGAGGCCTCCTAAAATCGGGGCATAAGGCACTTGTCTTACCCATACACCTATAAAGCCGACCCTCGTAACGATGTCTTCTAAACAATAAATAAGAGTCTAAGGTCAACAGTCCGACCATTGCTTATACTTTAGATGTACCTTGATATTAGAAAGATACTCATGATCTATAGATATTACTCCGAAATAATGTATCTGTAGAGATGCTTGAAATGATCAAACCCTTAGTTGTTGTTTGAACCAAAATGTCACGATCCAATTTCCCCTCCGTTGGGTTTTGTGATGGCACCTAGTCTTAAAGACTAGGTAAGCCTAATAATTGCGGAATAACAACCATGAATAATTAAATCTAAAATTCTTCTGAAATAGAATTCTTATACAATGAACATCTTCCCAAAATCCGGCAGTACAAGTCATAAGCTTTTCTAAGAGTAGTTATACAAAATAAATACATCACTGTTCCGAACAAAAGGAACAAATGGAAATAAGTACAATTGAAGGTGACTCAGAGGACCGCGAAAGCTACATCAGGTTTACCTCGAATCTCCACTGCAACGAACAGCTACTATCGATCAAATACATGGATATGTACACAAAAATATACAGAAGTGTAGTATCAACACAACCGACCCCATGTGCTGGTAAGTGCCTAGCCTAACCTCGGCAAAGTAGTAACGAGGCTAGAACCAGGTTATCAAATAAACCTGTGCAATATAGTGTACAAAAATAATAGGAAGAAGATATAATGGTGGCAATAATGATCAACCCGTGATATAAATAGCAGAAAACAAGAACAACATAAATGTTTCTCAATAAATAATAAATACAAGTGCAATCAATTAAATTAAGTTCTTCAAATATAAGTCTTTCGCCTTTAAATTCTTCAAGTAATAATCTCTGAGATAATATGCTTTTCAATATATATATATTTCGAATATATTTCCTTCAAATAAATATCTTTCAAATAAGTATCTTTCGATTATAATTCTTTCGTGTATAGGTCACCTTACGACGCCTGATTTCATAATCACAATAATATAGGCCTCAGCCCACTTTCATATTTTTACGGCATCTCGTGGCCATATTTATATTACAACCGCACGGACAACTCACGCGCCATTAAATGAAATCATAATATTTTTCCCGGCACCTTGTGCCCACATGTTTCTATCTCACATTTCGCCACAACATTCTCATGTTACTCAATTCATAGGGTCCATAACCCAATACAATTTAAGAATGCTCAAAGAGTCACATTTGCTTAATATAAAGCAGAATATAACTTTCAACCCATTTCAAAAAAATCAACAAGAAAAGATGAAGTTATTTATAGAAATCATTTGATAAATAAAATACCCCTTTTCAATTAGAGTACAATAGTGAATGAATCATTACCTTTAATACGAGAAATTAATAAACCAAAACATAGTAGAAATTCTTTTTTTTTGGTAAAGTACAACCTCAAAAGGTTTAAGGGGATACAGTGATGTATTTATTTGGAATATGTGTGTGTGTGTGTGTATATGTGTGTGTGTGTGTGTGTATTTGCGGTGAGATATTGCAAACATTATAGGTTTTAACACAAAGGATCACAACAATAAAGGAATTCAAACAGTTTAAACACTTGAATTGATAACAACAAATAAACAAGGCAGTATCAACTGCACGATATCTCTCTTCGTGCTTTTCCTCACATAACTCTCAAACACATAGCACGGAATGATCCTTCGTGCAATTGTAATCACGGAATGTTCCTTCGTTCTTAAATAATCAAAACATGGCACGGAATGACCCTTCATGCAAATATAATCAAAACATGGCACGGAATGACCCTTCGTGCAATTGTAATCAAATCAGAGCATGGAATGTTCCTTGTACGTAAATAATCAAAACATGGCACGGAATGACCCTTCGTGCAAATATAATCAAAACATGGCACGGAATGATCCTTCGTGCATTAACACTCTTCCTCACAAAATCATACACGGCATCACCCTTCGTGCTTTAACACTCTTCCTCGCCCAAGAAACAAACACAAGAAATGAGGGCAAGTAAATCAATGAAATTACAATGAAACCCCGGCAAGGGAACAATAGTACAACAATCAAATCTCGGCAAAGGAAAATAACATCAAACAATAATATCCCGGTAAGTGAACAAAAGTACAACAATCAGATCCCGGCAAGGGAAAACAATATCAAAATAATAATATCCCGTCAAAGAAAAACAATATCAAATAATAATATCCCGGTAAGGGAACAATAGTACAACAATCAGATCTCGGCAAAGGAAAACAATATCAAAATAATAATATCCCGGCAAGGGAACAATTTATATCTCTTTCTCTTTCTTCCACTTTCATTTCATAACTCACTCTACCACTTGAGCAAAATTCTCCAAAGTGTGTGATTATCTCATAACTTTTCACAATTAGTATTGTAATTTGTGCCAATGCTCCAAGGGTTCAATCAACCCACCTGCTTTCACATTTTCATAATATAATTTAAGCCAATGCTTTATAATGTTCAACAATTAAATTTTCAACTTGAGCCAATGCTCTATAATGTTCAACAATTAAATTCTCAAATTGAGTTAATTCTCTATAATTTTCAATTAACAATAATACCTCCACAAGTCATATTCCTCAATGGAAATTATCATATAGAGCATATACAATACGAAACAGAGACATTAATCAAAGTATGAGACTCACGGGCATGCTTGACACCAACGTATAGATACTTGTCACCATGTCTATACGTCGTACTCGACAATTAGCAAGTAACAAATAAGACTCAACTCCTATTCCCTCAAGCTAAGGTTATATCAAACACTTACCTCACTTTGCAATCAATTCAAAATTCCAATAAAACTTTTCCTCGCGAATTCGTCCGAAGCTTCAAATCTAGTCATAATAATTCAATATACTCAATATAAATCGTATGAATTAATTCCATATGAATTTATAAATTTTCCGGATTAAAA
Organism: Nicotiana glauca; assembly: GCA_026770625.1. Taxonomy (NCBI): domain Eukaryota; kingdom Viridiplantae; phylum Streptophyta; class Magnoliopsida; order Solanales; family Solanaceae; genus Nicotiana; species Nicotiana glauca. The sequence goes on along the minus strand of MU737055.1, from coordinate 106,372 downwards.
TCCATAATTTAGCTCAAAATTGACCGTGGGGCCCACATATCGGAATCCGACGAAACTCATAAAATCCGACAACCCATTTCGATACGAGTTCAACCATATAAAAATTATTGAATTCCGATGTCAAATGGACCTTCAAATCTTAAATTTTTATTTTCGAAAAATTTTACAAAAACTTCAATTTCTTTCGTCCAAATCCGAAATAAACGATGAATATTGATATAGATTCATCAAATGTAATCACTTACGGATATAGAATACTTACCCAAGTCAAAATCGTGAAAAAACCATTTGGAATCGCCCAAATCCGAGCTTGAATGACCAAGAATGAAGGAAATCTAATACCCCTTCGGTTTTTACACTGCCCAGGGGTATTTTAGGTATTTTCTGCGGGCAGAAAACTCTTGAACTGCCGCGGTTATGACACAGGTCCAATAAAATGGTTATAACTTTCTGTATACACATCCAAATGATGAACGATTTAATTCTGTAGAAACTAGACTCAGAGAACTTTAATTTGGTAGGTTGGGCATCACACAACTCGTTATAACCACATAGATATGCTCGTCCAAAGTGAGGTCTTGTGCGTACTCATTTGCAAATTTTGTATATTATGTAATTTTCAACTTGGCTTAGACTTAGGACATTTCTTAGACCTCATATCACTTATAGTATATTTCGTACACTTGATACCATATCCTATTGGTATTCATAATAGTAATAGACCTCTTCAACATATAAACTAATATAATTAGAACACGTCAACTTCCTTATTTCGCCAAAACACGCCGAAATATCATGTGGACTTCCAAATCCAAATTCGGACACACGTATAAGTACTAAATCACCATATGAAACTATTGACATCGTTAACATTCTATTTCGGGATCATTCACTCAAAAGTCAACTCTCCGGTCAACTCTTTCTATTTGAGCTTCAAAAATAAGATTTGTTTTTTTTCTTCTTTAAATTTAACTCTGAATCTTACGAATGCCAAACTCGACCATACATGTGGGTCGTGATGCATATTACGAAGCTTCTTAAGGTCTTATGTCGTTGAACGAAAATGCGAATTCTTAAAACGAAAATTTGGGTCGTTACATCCTCCACCTCTTAAACAAACGTTCGTCCTCGAACGTACTAAGAATTATTCGGAAGAGGTTACTAAGAACTCACGGTTGATCCCACATTACCGCATTCGAAATATGTACGACAATACCATCTCAATTGAGATTATTCCTTTCCTCCATATTTTTTTTTATTTTAAACTTTAAGACCAAATTTCTTACACTCCCATCCTTTTTCAAAAGGTCTGATTTTCACATCACCACACGGTCTTATTCTCATGTCATCACACATCAACTTTTAATGGCGCTCACCTTTTTCCCCACTTATGGTTATTTGTCCTCAAATACACAACGTAACTCATCTCTTTCCTCGCACATCTCAATATCCCAAAATTTTCTATTTCCCAAATTTCTCAGAAATTTCGGCAAAGTCTCCCCTGTAATTGGGACTATCCACCTATCAGAGTAACACCCAAACAACTCATAACAAAACATCCATAACTCAACAATGCCCCATAATGTATATATCAATAAAACTACTCTCCGCATTACAAGCGTGACATTATAATAAATATATCTAGAAATGAAACATATCATATGTATGACCATAACCACATCTCTGGTCTTAATAGTTATTCATGATCGATTACAAATTTCCAGTCAATCTCATGCCAACCAAACATCTCGTTTCAAACCTCCATTTTCTAACAACGAGGCATGAAGACCTCAAAATTAATTACTCAAATTAACGAGTCACATTTAACGCCACCTGGGCACTTATCTTGTGGGAAACAACTCTATAGTTGCAATACAAATTGACAAATTATGCACAGAGATATTCATACAAGAATTTTAAAATAAGCCTCGTAGGCATGCTCCCTATAGGTACTATAGTACAAATTTTTTAATTTCACAAGGGAGAATTTTAAATACATAAAATTTTCACTACAAGGACCTCATCCTTATATAACATCCACCACAGCCTGTAGCTGCTTTAAATATCTCACATCATATAAAAAAAATAAGGATCTTGTCCTCAACTCCGTAACACAAGTAATATGCACATTGTTCCAACTAAAATTTTTCATTCCCTTTCTTTTTCTTCTAAATAAGTTCCTTCAAACAAAATTACAACATATAATGAACCCTCACACTGATAGGGAATAAAATTCGCAATTTAAATCAATATTTTTTCTCTCCTGAAATCACATCACAACTATTTTAAGTGACTAACACATAATGATAAACATAACTATCTCCATATAATCTCCAAATAGGAGTACTCACATAAGTATATTTTTGGATTACAAAGTTCATTCATGATTGGAGCATATTAGGACGACTTGCCTCGATACTCAGAACCAAATCAAGTTACGGAAATTGTTACTTTATAATAACTCGATATCATACTTGTAATGACACCATCTGATGTAGCGACCTCAGCTATACCATAGCAAATATATCAATGGGTCGGGCTTCCACCTCCTAGGCGCCATCTACCCGTTTATTTTTTTTTTCCACCCCTAGTTGGTAGTGTAAGTAGAGTAATAACTGTAATGGAGTACATGGCATGTGTACTCTAATGGAATAGATTTATCCCAACTCTGGGATAATTTTTCATGATGTTCCTAGTATCACTATATTCAGAGAGACCAATATGCGGTCAAAATGCTCAATACTGAATCTGTGCCGCATAACTAGGATATCTATTGCCGCATAAAGATTACTACCCCACGCGAGTGCTCTGATAAACTGGAGCACGATGAGTACTCTGAAATTGTTTTCATGACCCTGCTGATACTAAAATGTAGAATTATTAAGGACGCGAGAATAACAAAAGTCCCATTATCATCCCATTCAAATCTCAACTCTTAATCATATACAAGTTTCTACAAACCTTTCAATACCACATATATATAGCTCAAGACAAAACTAATATAACACATGACCCCACAATCTGATCGTTGATAGTGGACTCCCCCTCACTTAGTGCTAAATCATATGACATATTTCCAGATCCACAATACTAACCCTCACCGCTCGTACGACACCAGTCATAAGCCACCTAACGCTATTTACTTGGCATTTTTCATCCTCATGATATTTAAACTCACTTCCTCCAGTGACTCGGCTTGCCATTGAATACCATTCGCTAAATAGAAATCTCATATAAAACACATAACCTATAATACGACCAATTATTTTTAGATCTACATCCACATGTTATTATTAGGCAACAAATTAAACCTTTTTATGATTGTACTCATCAACCAGATGTCAAGATCCGATGCACCCCCATGCGGACAACTGAAAGATCTCTTTGCACTTCCCTATCCTCGATTTTGATCGACACGTGGTAACAATGGTTGAGCAACTCTTGCTCTCCTATAACCCTTTTAGGATATCACGAGCCATTGGTGTAGTGCGCAATTCCATACATGAGTTGATACAAAATAACATAAGATATATGCTTCAAGCTGAATAAATGTCGTACGATAAGGAATGAATAAAGTGGAAATTTTTCCTACTAGTCCTGTAGCCTCTCGAAAATATGTACAGACGTCTCCGTACCGATCTTCAAGACTCTACTAAACTCGCTTATGGCTTGTAGCACCTATGAACCTAGAGCTCTGATACCAACTTGTCACGACCCAATTTCCCCTCCGTTGGGTATCGTGATGGCACCTAGTCTTAAGGACTAGGTAAGACTAATAATTGCGGAACAACAACCATGAGTAATAAAATCTAAAATTCTTCTGAAATAGAATTCTTATACAATGAACATCTTCCCAAAACCCGATAGTACAAGTCATATGCTTTTCTAAGAGTAGTTATACAAAATAAATACATCACTGTTCCGAACAAAAGGAACAAATGGAAATAAGTACAATTGAAGGTGACTCCGAGGATTGCGAATGCTACATTAGGTTTACCTAGAGTCTCCACAGCAACGAACAGCTACTATCGATCAAATATATGGATCTGTACACAAAAATATATAAAAGTGTAGTATCAGCACAACCGACTCCATGTGCTGGTAAGTGCCTAGCCTAACCTCGGCGAAGTAGTGACGAGGCTAGAACCAGGTTACCAAATAAACCTGTGCAATATAGCATACAAAAGTAATAGGAAGCAGATATAATGGTGGCAATAATGATCAAACCGTGATATAAATAGCAGAAAACAAGGACAACATAAATGTTTCTCAATAAATAATAAATACAAGTGCAATCAATTAATCAAGTTCTTCAAATGTAAGTCTTTCGCCTTTAAATTCTTCAAGTAATAATCTCTGAGATAATATGCTTTTCAATGAATATATATTTCGAATATATTTCCTTCAAATAAATATCTTTCAAATAAGTATCTTTCGATTATAATTCTTTGGAGTACAGGTCACCTTGTGATGCCTCATTACATAATCACAATAATATAGGCCTCAGTTCACTTTCGTATTTTTACGGCATCTCGCGGCCATATTTATATTACAACCGCATGGACAACTCACGCGCCATTAAATGAAACCATAATATTTTTCCTGGCACCTTGTGCCCACTTGTTTCTGTCTCACATTTCGCCACAACATTCTCATGTTACTCAATTAATAGAGTCCATAACCCAATACAATTTAAGAATGCTCAAAGAGTCACATTTACTTAATATAAAGTAGAGTACAACTTTCAACCCATTTCAGATACGAGTTCAACCATACAAAAATTATTGAATTCCGATGTTAAATAGACCTTCAAATCTTAAATTTTTATTTTTGAAAAGTTTTACAAAAACTTCAATTTCTTTCATCCAAATCCGAAATAAACAATAAATATTGATATAGATTCATGAAATGTAATCACTTACGGATATAGAATACTTACCCAAGTCAAAATCGTGAAAAACCACTTTGAAATCTCCCAAATCCGAGCTTGAATGACCAAGAATGGAGGAAATCTAATACCCCTTCGGGTTTTACACTGCCCAGGGGTATTTTAGGTATTTTTCGCGGGCAGAAAACTCTTGAACTGCCACGATTATGACATAGGTTCGGTAAAATGGTCATAACTTTCTGTATACACATCCAAATGATGAACGGTTTAATTCTATAGAAACTAGACTCAGAGAGCTTTAATTTTATAGGTTGTGCATCACACAACTCGTTATAACCACGTATATATGCTCATCCAAAGTGAGATCTTATGCATACTCATTTGCAATTTTTGTATATTATGTAATTTTCAACTTGGCTTAGACTTAGTACCTTCCTTAGACCTCATATCACTTATAGTATATTTTGTACACTTGCTACCATATCCGATTGGTATTCATAATAGTAATAGACCTCTTCAACATGTAAACTAATATAATTAGAACACGTCAACTTCCTTATTTCGCCAAAACACGCCGAATTGTCCTGTGGACTTCCAAATCCAAATTCGAACACACGTCTAAGTCCGAAATCATGATACAAAGATATTGACATCATTAACATTACATTTCTAGATCGTTCCCTCAAAATTCAACTCTCTGGTCAACTCTTTCTATTTGAGCTTCAAAAATAAGATTTGTTTTTTTTTCTTTAAATTTAACTCTGAATCTTACGAATGCCAAACTCGACCATATATGTGGGTAGTGATGCATATTACGAAGCTTCTCAAGGTCTTATGTCATTGAACCGAAATGCGAATTCTGAAAACAAAAATTTAGAAAATGATCGGGTAAATCTTAGTCACACATAATGAACTCCAGATGAACAAACTAGATGGAAAACATCATATAAAAAGAGGTGAAGATAGACAATCTTATTGAAACTTTTCAATATTTCTCATTAATTGATGGAGGGGAACGTATTGCATATTGCATAAATTGTTGGAGATTTCTTCCTTTTTCTTTTTGTTTATCGAGATGACAGAGAAGTGATAGATGAAGAAATGGAGATCCTCTCTTTAGGAGTTCATCCCCTTATATATAGTCAGGGTATTCTGATATATATTTGGCCTGATGCTTTTCCATGTTGGGTCTGCCTCGGTCGTTCTTTGGGGGTTGTTCCTTCTTATTTCGACGGGAGTTATGAGAATAAGATATGAGATAGATCATGCCGTTCCTTGTCTCCTTGCAGTTTGGCCGGCCTGACCGTTTTGGTTAGATTATGACCAATACAGTTAGTCCCTCTGTCTGTTGGGGTCATCCTCTGTCGGGCTCGGCAGACTGATTATGATCGTTACCAACACGGGAAAAATCTGACTACTCACTCCTTAGTTATGCCTCTTTGATTCAGAAGAGATGATGGCACTATTTCAGTATTCCTGGACCGTTGCGACTATTTCAGAACCGAAACATCATTGAGCTGAAACATTGTTTTGTGGTTACTGCTGTTATGACACACATTCTTAGAGAGTTGAAACGTTTCGTATGCCACCGGATTTGATTCGCAACTCTTGGGTTTCGTGCTTGGGAGATTCATGTCTCTTAGAAATAGAAGGAATACAGCATTCGATTGGAACATTCCCTTGCTTCTTGGTTAAAAGAATTTTTGCGAGTATACTTTCCTCCTGATACTTCAAGCTTTCATTGTTCCATGTGAGCAGAAAACTTCCATCCCTGTCTTCCATCATCTCTTTTCATTGCCAATTTAACACAATGGCTGGTAATTCTTCTCGTGTTAATCTCCCCGTCCCAATTTCGATGCTAGAAACTGATACTCCGCCACTGGAGGGGAAAAATGGTGGAGGATGAGGAGGTCCCTTCAATAGCCGAGATCTTGTCTCTCACCCGCGAAGAGCATGGACTTAATTCAGCAGTAGCGCTAGGGAGGAGCCGGAACCTGTCCACTCAGTTATAAAGGAGGAGGATATTGAACATTTGAAAACCCGGTGAGGAACTCCCAGTTATGTTGAAATGTGGCCGGCGGTAGGGGATGATATCGTCCATTTTGACCGCTTCGCGTACTTCGTGTTCTACGCATACCCTTTCTTTATTAGGTACACACTTCCTCTCTCTCTATTGGTGGTGGATTTCTGTCTCTTTTATGAGGTATGACTAGCCCAACTCTCACCATACCTGTACAAACTATTTTTTATGTTGCTTAAGTTTGCGGAGCTCACCAATCGTGATACAACTTTGGGGCACATGCTCAATATCTTCGCCCATCGGTATATTTGTGGTACAATGATCCATATGTACCCTCGAGTGTCGAATAGTTTGGTGGTGAAAATGGACGGCATGGCTAACCGTTGTTTCTATGAGAATTACTTCTACGTGTGGACTGAGCACCTTGTGGCGGATCCAATGGGGTTCCCTGAGAAGTGGAACTTTGTGGGTAAGTTTATATGTTGCTTTATTTTTAGTCGAAGGGACACATGACCACTTCTTCTTGTGATACTACATCTTTGCAAATTTTTGCAGCCTCGAGACTGCCTCCTCCACCCGTCGAATGTATTCGCGAGTGGGTGAGTGGTATTCTTCCTCATACAATGAGGGTTTGCATGTGGGCGGCCTTCTATGACAAGTATGGATGCAAGCCTCTTTCTGGTGAGATGTCATTTCTGTTTGCCATTTTTCTCCCTCCCCTTTTTTGTATTTAGCTTCTTATGTACTGCTCATCGGTGTAAGGGAGAGTGCAGAGAGTGAGGGCTCCTCCATTAGCTTTTCAGCAATTGGCCTCATCTACTCGCCCTATCACAGTATCAACTGCTCTAACTTCATCGAGGGCTACTTCAGTTGAGTCTGCGGTAGCGGTTATTCCTGTGGAGGCCACTTCTCAGACTGAAGTTCCAACTCGTGTCGCTCATCCTACGGGTGAATCTCTGCCTACTCAGGAAGAAGAGGGGCCATCCAAAAGGTAGAGAGTGGAGTTCAAGACAGCACTCCCAACTACGATTCATCTGTACGACTCCCCTTCGACAGGATCTAGAGTAGAGTCTGATGCGGCTCCCTCCGTGGGGACGGAGCCGGCTATCGTATCTGCACAACTAGAGATTCCAACCATTGTCGATGATCAGCAACATATATGATGGAAGGTCATATTTTTGGGGCCGCCATTGTGGTTTCGGATGTACCCTTGTCCTCCACACTTTGTCGTGCTTCTTCTTCCACTGCTGAATGAGGAAAGGAAGTTGTGGTCGACGATTATGAATCCGAGTCAGACCTCAACGCTGATGATTTTAGGATGTTTGAGGAGGGCAATACCCACTCGGTGGTTCATACAGGAGGCCGGGCCCATTTTTTTGAAATCCCTTTGGATGTCAATCTCCTAGGGAACACGGAAGATCTGGTGTCGTACTTTGACATTCTATGCTCCGCAGCCAAGAATGCAGCCCTTCGGACTGTTCCCGATGCCGACTTGATAGACGAGGTGGCCTCTATGGCCTTAATAGTACGTTACACTACTTCTTTCCCTTTTCCCTTATTTTTCTTGATGATAGGATTCAAACCCGTCCTTTCATTTTGCAGACGTATATGGTGAAGGTGGAGAGCATTCGCAGGGCCAACATTTGGGCCAAGATTTTCTTGAAGATACTGGAGAAGTATCGACGCTATAGAAGCAAGTGTCGCGAGATGCATGAGCGGCTGAAGGCAAACCTTGGTGATCAGTCTCTTGCCGAGGAGTTGGAGAAGAGGGACAAGGAATTGATGCAGGCTATTTGCAGCAAGAGTATTGTTGAGGAGTAGCTTCGTGTAAAGGATGAGGAGCCCGAGTTGGGAAAAGAGGTCGCTACAGAGTATGAGCATCTCCAAGAGAAGTTGAGGTCGATGCAGTCAGAGATGGATCAAAATCTGATCAAGGTCGAGGCGCTGAGCGCGGAGTGAATGGGGAAATTGGCCGACCTGGAAAGAAAGGTTGATGGGTTGGAGAGCATTGAGAAAGATTGATTTGTAGCTTCAGCGAGGGCAGCGGCCCTGGAGAACACCACCCGTATCCTCCAATCCGAGAAGGAATCGGAAAGGGCGACGACCACACTTATTAAGGCGAGGTTTGAGGAGCGCATTAGTGAAATAGACCGAGAGGCATCGGTTTTGGGAGATTAGGTCGCAGCTCATGTGGTAGAAAATGAGTGACTGTTGGCTCCAATTAAATCTCCCTCCACCGTCGTTCCCCACCACTTGCACGAGCTTTGGTTTTATGCCAAAACCCAGTGAGATATATACAAGAGTTTGTAGGAGGCAGGCAATGTGACCAAGGCTGCATATTAAGTAGTGCGGGTGAAGGCACGGAGGCTCACATCAATTACGGGTATGATGCAGCGACGCCAGAAGCCGATGGGGGCACAGACGTTGAAGGAGAATTTCCCGGAGATGATGGTGGAGAGGGCAGTGATGATGGTGTCGAGTAGAGAGATAGTAATCTTGATCAGTTTTCCGTTTGTTGTTCCACCCTTTTTTATATATTCGTTGTCGGTTGTCGTTGTTCTTTTTTTTTATCTTGTTGTTGTTTTTGTATATTGTTGACTTGGGCCGCATGTTATCTGCGACCATTTGTGTGGTGACTTTCTATAAAGAAGAATCTTTCGATGTTATTTGCCTTGTACTTTACCTTTGTATTTGTTTCTCGTGACTTCGGCATGAGACAGATTACCGCACGACGAGTCCTAGTCTTTTCTGTACCTTGCGATGGCCCTTGGCCTTAGGAATATTTCGAATTTTCTCTTTGGCGGTGTCTCATGGCCTTAAGGGAGTGATTTCGAACCTTCGTTGAAATATCAACCCGCCGTTGTTTGATCAAGGTCGAACTCTTGTTATTTGTGAAGGCCCTTGGCCTTAAAGGTTATTATTTTAATTTTTCGAAATGTTAACCCGTCGTCGTTAGATCAAGGTTGAACTCTTCTCTTTGGCGATGGCCTTTGGCCATAAAGGGTGTTATTTTGACTCATCAAAATGTTAATCCGTCGTCGTTCTATCAAGGTCGAACTCTTATCTTTGGCAAAGGCCCTTAGCCTTAAAGCAGTGGTTTTGAACTTTCATTGAAATATCAACCCGTAATTGTTTGATCAAGGTCGAACTCTTCTTTTTGGAGAAGTTATTTGGCCTTAAAGGGTGTTATTTTGACTTATCAAAATGTTAACCCGTCGTTGTTCGATTGAGGTCGTACTCTTCACTTTGGCGAAGGCCTTTGACCTTAAAGGGTGTGATTTTGACTTATCAAAATGTTAACACAACGTTGTTGGATAGAGGTCGAACTCTTCTCTTTGGCGAAGGCCCTTGGCCTTGAAGGGTGTTATTTTGACTTATCGAAATGTTAACCCATTTTTGTTCGATCGAGGATGAAATCTTCTTTTTGGCAAAGGCCCTTGGTCTTAGTGGGTGTTATTTTGACTTATCAAAATGTTAACCCGTCATCGTTCAATCAAGGACGAACTCTTCTCTTTGGCGAAGGCCCTTGGCCTTAAAGGGTGTTATTTCGACTTATAGAAATGTTAACCCGTCATCGTTCAATGGAGGTCGAACTCTTCTCTTTAGAAAAGGCCCTTGGCCATAAAGGGTGTTATTTTGACTTATCGAAATGTTAACCCGTTGTCGTTCGATCGAGGTCAAACTCCTCTCTTTTGCAAAGGCCTTTGGCCTTAAAGGGTGTTATTTCGACTTACTTAAATATTAACCCATCGTCGTTCGATCGATGTCAAACTCCTCTCTTTGGCAAAGGCCCTTGGCCTTAAAGGTTGTTATTTCGACTTATCAAAATGTTAACCCGTCGTCGTTCGATCGAGGTCAAAATCCTTTCTTTGACGAATACCCTTAGCCTTAAAGGTTGATATTTTGACTTATCAAAATGTTAACCCGTCGTCGTTCGATCGAGGTCGAAATCCTTTCTTTGACGAATACCCTTAGCCTTAAAGGTTGATATTTTGACTTATCAAAATGTTAACTCGTCGTCCGATCGAGGTTGAACTCCTCTCTTTGGCGAAGGCCCTTGGCCTTAAAGGTTGTTATTTCGACTTATCAAAATGTTATCCCGTCGTCGTTCGATCGAGGTCGAAATCCTTTCTTTGACGAATACCCTTAGCCTTAAAGGTTGATATTTTGACTTATCAAAATGTTAACTCGTCGTCCGATCGAGGTTGAACTCCTCTCTTTGGCGAAGGCCCTTGGCCTTAAAGGTTGTTATTTCGACTTATCAAAATGTTATCCCGTCGTCGTTCGATCGAGGTCGAAATCCTTTCTTTGACGAATACCCTTAGCCTTAAAGGTTGATATTTTGACTTATCAAAATGTTAACTCGTCGTCCGATCGAGGTTGAACTCCTCTCTTTGGCGAAGGCCCTTGGCCTTAAAGGTTGTTATTGCGACTTATCAAAATGTTAACCCGTCGTCGTTCGATCGAGGTCAAAATCCTTTCTTTGACGAATACCCTTAGCCTTAAAGGTTGATATTTTGACTTATCAAAATTTTAAACTGACGTCATTCGATCGAGGTTAGTCTCCTCTCTTTGTCGAAGGCCCTTGTCCTTAAAGGGTGTTTTTCGACTTATCAAAATGTTAACTCGTCGTTCGATCGAGGTTGAACTCCTCTCTTTGGCGAAGGCCCTTTGCCTTAAAGGGTGTTATTTCGATTCATCGGAATGTTAACTCATCGTCATTCTATCAAGGTTGAACTCGTCTCTTTGGCAAAGTCCCTTGGCCTTTAAGGGTATTATTTTGACTAATCGAAATGTTAACTCCTCGTCGTTCAATCGTGGTCGGACTCTTCTCTTTGGAAAAGTCCCTTGTCCTTAAAGGGAGTTATTTCAACTTATCAAAATGTTAACCTATTGTTGTTCGATCAAGATCGAACTCTTCTTTATGGCAAAGGCTCTTGGTCTTAAAAGGTGTTATTTCGACTTATCGAAATGTTAACCCATCATCGTTCAATGGAGGTTGAACTCTTCTCTTTGGAAAAGGCCCTTGGCTATAAGGGGTGTTATTTCGACTTATCGAAATGTTAACCCGTCGTCTTTTGATCGAGGTCAAACTCCTCTCTTTTGCAAAGGCCTTAGGCCTTAAAGTGTGTTATTTTGACTTATCAAAATATTAACCCGTCGTCGTTCGATCGAGGTCGAACTCTTCTCTTTGGAGAAGGCCCTAAGCCTTAAAGGGTGTTATTTTGACTTATCTAAATATTAACCCATCATCGTTCGATCGAGGTCGAACTCCTCTCTTTGGCGAAGGCCCTTGGCCTTGAAGGGTGTTAGTTCGGCTTATCAAAATGTTAACCCGCCGTCGTTCGATCGAGGTCGAACTCCTCTCTTTGGCAAAGCCCCTTGGCCTTAAAGGGTGTTATTTCGATTCATCCGAATGTTAACTCATCATCATTCGATCAACGTCAAACACCTCTATTTGGCAAAGGCCCTTGTCCTTAAAGGGTGTTATTTCGACTCATTGAAATGTTAACTCGTCGTCGTTCGATCGAGGTCAGACTCTTCTCTTTGGCAAAGGCCCTTTTCCTTAAAGGGTGTTATTTCAATTTATCGAAATATTAACCTATCGTTGTTTGATCAAGGTCGAAATCTTCTTTTTGGCAAAGGCACTTGGTCTTAAAAGGTGTTATTTCGACTTATAGAAATGTTAACCCGTCATCATTCAATGGAGGTCGAACTCTTCTCTTTGGAAAAGGCCCTTGGCCATAAAGGGTGTTATTTTGACTTATCGAAATGTTAACCCGTTGTCGTTCAATCGAGGTCAAACTCCTCTCTTTTGCAAAGGCCTTGGGCCTTAAAGGGTGTTATTTCGACTTATCAAAATGTTAACCCGTCATCGTTTGATCAAGGTCAAATTCCTCTCTTTTGCAAAGGCCTTTGGCCTTAAAGGGTGTTATTTTGACTCATTGAAATGTTAACCCATCGTTGTTTGATCGAGGTCGAACTCCTCTCTTTGGCGAAGGCCCTTGGCCTTAAAGGGTGTTAGTTTGGCTTATCAAAATGTTAACTTGTCATCATTCGATCGAGGTCGCAATCCTTTCTCTGACAAAGGCTCTTGGCCTGAACGGGTGTTATTTTGACTTATTGAAATGTTAACCACTCGTCGTTCGATCGAGGTCGAAACTTTGCCTTAAAGGGTGTTATTTCGAATCATCAAAATGTTAATTCGTCGTCGTTGGATCAAGGTCGAACTCCTCTCTTTGGCAAAGGCCCTTGGCCTTAAACGGTGTTATTTCGACTCATCGAAATGCTAACTCATCATCGTTTGATCGAGGTCGAACTCTTCTCTTTGGCAAAGGCCTTTGGCCTTAAAGGGTGTTATTTTGACTTATCGAAATGTTAACCCATCGTTGTTCGATCGAGGTCGAACTCTTCGTTTTGGCGAAGGCCATTGGGCTTAAAGGGTGTTATTTCTACTTATCGAAATGTTAACCTGTCGTCGTTTGATCGATGTCCAACTCCTCTCTTTGGCGAAGGCCCTTGGCCTTAAAGGGTGTTATTTTGACTCATTGAAATGTTACCCCGTCATCAGTCCTAGTTTTTCGGAGAATCAGGTGTCCTTTGGGGGAGTCCCAGTTAGCTAGATATTGTTCGTATCAAAGGGTGTAATATTTGAGAGTACGAAACGTTGTTATTTCGCTTGTATTTGTTTGGTTCATACATTGGAGTTTCATTGCCTGACTCCTGCCTTTCGGTCCGGAGACACCATTGCCGAGCGATGTTTCGGTTGTCATGTAGTAGTTTTCCATTCTCCGATTGAAGTGTTTCTTTACTCACTCGCTCGCCCGCGCGTCGCTTGTGTTCTTGCTTAAGCATTGAGCAGAAATCAAATTTAAATGATACTTTCCTTACCCCCATCTGATGGATCGGTGAATCAGAGTAGGTTTATAACGTTGTTTGTTTTGTCTGGCCTTTCAATGGTTCATTTGGCCATTCCTACACTTGGTGTATGTATTCAGCCTTCTTCCCCTTTCTAGGATGCGCCTTTCTTACGCTTTGGTAGGGCTTTGTCTTGGCACTTATTTTGAGGGGTAATCATGTTCTTTTTCTTTGATCTGGAAGAGACTAGTAAATTTTACTAAGAAATCCCCACAAACGGCGTCAAATTGTTTGACACCAAAGAAAATTACAACATTTTTGAATAAATCAATCAAAGAAAATGATAGGGTAAATATTAGTCACACATAATGAACTCCAGATCAACAAACTAGATGGAAGAATAGCATACAAAAAGAGGTAAAGATAGCCAATCTTATTGAAACTTTCCATTATTGCTCTCACAATCGATGGAGGGGAACGTGTTGCATATTGCATAAATTGTTGGAGATAGCCTCCTTTTTCTTTTTGTTTATCGAGAATACAGA